>JABUQX010002114.1:22500-44204 GCA_015478945.1 Trachelipus rathkii | reverse complement strand
ACTAACTCTCAAAGATACCAGACAACTTGAACTCCATGAATTCGATACTACATTATCAAAGTGGTCTTGCCATATCAATATAACATCATTTGAATTATGAATAAAACGTGAACATTAGGAAAATTCTCTTTCAAGCATCATAAAATAACCTATCGATCATGCACTTCAACGAATAAACGCTAACAATATTTCCTGAACTAAAAAACATATAGTACCATAACATAGCCTGACGCATTAAAGTACATTATAGTAGTAGTAGTAGTACATCTAATTGTAGTAAAAAAAAGTTTTTAGTAGTTCTGAGTAGTAGTAGTAGTAGTAGTAGTAGTAGTAGTCAGTAGTAGTAGTAGAGTAGTAGTAGTAAGTAGTAGTTGTCAGTAGTAGTAGTAGTAGTCAGTAGTAGTGTAGTAGCTAGTAGTAGTAGTAGTAGTAGTAGTAGTTATTAAGTAGTTCAGTAGTAGTATTTAAAAATCATAACAAAGTTTTAATAACCGCAAAGTGAACATACCACCTAAACTAGAAACATAACATACCTTACAAACGAATAAACAGTAAACATAACAAAGTACACTGCTTAATATCAATAAAGTAACTAATCATAGCATCACAAAGCGTAACCTACTCCCTTACACCCTTAACCAAAAGACAACTAACTATCATACTTTACCGAGGTTTGATGCCTATATGACACAGAGCTCAGTTAGGCTTAAACAAGAGTGGGCTTATCATTAGGATAACTTTCACGATTATACAAAATACTTTCACGAATGCGCTCACCTTCATCAACAATAATCTCCAATCTTTCTATACAATACCCCGAACAATTTTCAGCTACGAGCCCCACATCTTGGAGATCACCCTAGAGAGAAGCATGATGACCCATCTCGGGGGTACCCCGAAGGAGGGTGTAAGCGGTAAGGGCACAGCCCTGTGGGCTGTGCCCTTATGAAAATTGGTCTGTATGATAATAGGTAAGGTTATGATAATTTTTTTGTTAAATATTACTATGTTAAAAGTAAATTAACAATGATATGTTTACAGATATGTTTAAAAGGTCAAAAAAGGCGAAACTGCGGAGGTCTTGAATGGTTACGCTTTGTATGTTAAGTTATGAACTTTGGAGCAGTTGTTAGTTAAGTATGGAACTTTGATAATGTTGGCTGGTTATTCAAGCCTAAGGTATGTTAGGTTTGTCGTTGTACATTATATTCTTAGTTCAGTTTATGTTATGTTAGCTTTATTGATGTTAAAAACTTTGTTACGTTATCAAACATTCGTTGTTCAGGATGATAAGGACTTAATTTTATGTTATGTTCTATCCTAAATCGATACTTCGAACAGTATGACTTGAATCATAGATCAATAGATCCATGACGGTTGGGGGGAGTGGAGGGGAGTGAGAGGGACGGCAGTGTGTTTGATTTACTGTTTTATTGATTTACGTGCTTTAAGATTAAAGAAACTTTTGCACCTTTATATGATTCACTATTCAAAGAAACTTATTTTTATGTTATGTTGGATAAAAAACTTGGATATTTTTATGTTATGTTTTTTAAAAAAATTGTTGGTTGGGGATTAATGTTAGATAGATAAGGTTATATGAATTTTTGTAGGTTCTGCAAATATTACTATGTTAAATGTAAAACCTTTGTTACGTTATTCATAGTATTCGTTTAGCGTCAGTATGATAATTAGACAGGGTTATGATTAAATTTTTGGTTAACTATTACCATGCTCTTAATGTAAAATTAACATTTGATCATGTTAGGAATATTATGCTTGAAACAAAGTGGTTGATCTAGGGTACAAGTTCTTGCACCTGTGTTAATTACTTTACTTTGTTAAGTATGGAACGTTGTTTAATGTTAGTAGTTTATTCAAGCGTAAGGTGTGTTAAGATTCGTCGTTGTACATTAATATTCTTAGTTAATATGAATGCTAAGTAGCTTTATTAATGTGAAACTTTGTTACGTTAGCATAATTCGTTTGGTCATATGATAATTAGACAAGGTATGATAAGTTTTTGTTAAAACAAAGGTGGGCATCGTTAATGAAAAAGTTAACATTGATATGTTAGAGATTGCCCTTGAAAAAAAGTATGTGAAGAGATTACGTTTTGTACCGCTGTGTTAGTTTACTTTACTGTTGTTAAGTATGGAACTTTGTTAATGTTAGTAGGTTATTCTTTGTGTTCAAGGTGTGTTAGGTTTGTCGTTGTACATATATTTTTAGTTCGAGTTATGATATGTTAGCTTTTATTAATGTGTACAACTTTTGTTTGTTTTCTTTAGCATATATATTCGTTGGTTAGTATATAAAGAACTTATTTTTATGCTATTATTTATCTGAAATTGATATTCGAAAATGTGACCTGAATGAATACGATCATAGATCATGGAAAGGCGTGAGAGAGAGGGAAGTGGAGGGGGACGGGTGGTTGGAACTTTACTGAAATTTACTTGCTTCTAGGATCAGAAAACTTATTAACACCTTTACTACTGACCTATTTTATCCAAAGAAACCTGTATTTATATGTTATGTTTGGATAAACTTGTTATGTTTGCCACATTTTTTCGTGGGAATTATGTAGTAATAGTTACGTTAACGATAATTTTTGTTGAATATAGTATGTTAATGTAAAAATCACTTTTCTACGTTAGCGTATATTCGTTGGTTAGTATGATAATTAGGAAAGGTTATAATAAATTTTGTTAAATATTACTATTTTAATTTAAAAATACACAATGAGAAGAGCAAGAGAAATGATTGGAAACAGATTGTGAGTAGGTTACTTTCTGTATGCAATGTTTAGTTACTTCACTGTTAGTTAAGTAGTGGAACTATGATTAATGTTTAGCAGTTTATTGGTACGACGTGTTAAGGTATGTTAGGTTTTGTCGTTGTAAATTACACTTCTTTGTTCAAGATTATGAGTATGTGTAGCTTATGATGTAAAGAACTTTGTTACGTTAGCAATATTCGCTTGGTTAGTATGTCAATAAGCTAGGTTATGATTCAAATTCTTGTTAAAATTTACTATGTTAAAGTAAAATAACAATGATATGTAAGAGATATGTTTGAAAAAGGTGTGAATATGTTACGTGTTCTGTAGGCAATGTTAATTACTTTACTGTTGTTCTTAAGTATGGTACTTTGTTAATGTTAACAGTTTGTTCAATCTTAAGGTATGTTAGATTTGTTGTTGTACATTATATCTTAGTTCAGGTTATGGGTTTGTTGCTTAATTGATGTGAAAACTTAAACTTTTACGTTAGCCTATATTCGTTTTTCAAGTACATAAAGAACTTTATTTTTATGAAGTTTATTATATCAGTATACTCGAAATATGAATCGAATCACTGAAAGTATCGGATCGGTAAATTAATAATCAAGTAGCTCAATAGATTAATGGGAGGGTAGGAGGAGTAAAGGGGTGGCGTTGCGTTTGATTTACTGATTTACTGATTTACTGTTTTTAGTGTCAATATTATATTCATACTTTACTATTAAAAAAACTATCAAGAACTTATTTTATGTTATGTCTGGATAAACTTTGTTAAGTTTGCATTTATTCGTTAGGGATTATGATAGGTAAGGTTATGGTAATTTTTGTTAAATATTCTTATGTTAATGTAAAAAACTTTGTTACGTGGTAGCAATAATTTGTTGATCTGTATGTATTAAGTCACTGTTATGGACAACATGTTCGCCTACATTTACCATGTTAATGTAATACAGCCTAACTATTGAAGTCATCCGCTCTCACGCACTATGCTTGACAAAGTGTAATAGGTTACGTTGTCCCGTCGATGATGAAGTTATGTTACTCTTGATAGTTGTTGAGTAATCAGACCACTGAGATTGCGGGTAGCGATAACTTATTCGTGCACCGATAAGGTACTGTTAGGGTTTGTCATTGTACACTTTATGTTCTTAGTTCAGATGACGCTATGTTAGCTTTATTAATGTGAATACTTTGTTACGTTAGCATATTTCGTTAGTCAGTATATAAAGAACTCTTTTTCATGCTTATGATTTATCTACAAAATGATACTCGAATGGGGATTTGAATTCAGTAGAATCAGAGTAGAATGCAAAAGATTATGAATGGAGTTTGAAACCGCTCGATAAAAAGTGGATAAATGATGTAAAAAAATTAGGGATTGTTGATTTAATATGTTAAATTGCAAATTTTTTACGTCTTAAACATTAAAAAGAATACAATTTTTAGTAAAAAACAAAATGTTTAATCTAATGAAAATAAATTAAAAAAAAATAAAATAAAAAATAATAAAAATTTGAAAACTAAATCTATAAATTTTAAAAAAAAATTTAAATGAAATAAAAAATTTACAAAAAATTTTAAAGTAAAAAAAACAAAAAAACAAACTAAAATATAAAAAAAATTAAACACAAAGTTTAAATGTAAAAAAAAACGTAAAAAAAAAAAAGCAAAACACAAATATATGCGTTGTTTCACTTTTATATATATATTATATATTATATATATATATATAGTATATGACACAAGATTATAGTAGTATAATATATAATATACGAAAACAAAACACAAGTAAATATTAATGTATATTATAATTATATATATATATATCTACTATATAGATTATATATAATATATATATATATATATATATATATATATATAGTGATATTGTATATTATCATCATATATATATATATTACTATATATATATTATATATATATCAATATATTTATACTAAAATATATATAATATACGTATATATATATAGTATATATATATATATATAGTATAGTACGAGTAGAGCAGTAATACTACTATAATATATATATATAATTTATACCCATAACTCTAATATATAACTCTTAACGTTATGAGAAGTAAATGACTATATCAGTATAATTGCCCGATAACGTCGTATATAACTTACTATTTAACCAACACAACTACTACGACGACCATGTTTGACTATAATAGTAGGAAAAGTACTGAGTAATATTGATGTTATCGCTAGTTATTACGACTGTTGTGTAAAGTTTAGTATTTAGAACACTTTTATGTAAGTTTATACTACGGTTTTTATCCTGTATTTAAAGATGTATGTATCAGTTTATGTTCACGGTTAGTGTAGTTAATTAACACAGCTCAATATAATTAATGCTCATAAGTAAGTATTTAGTATTAATGGAACTGATTACGCTAAGTAACATAATAATGATATAGTAATAAAGACCTATATGTATTATATATAAGTAAGTTATATACCAACGTAGGTACATCATCTAAAAAGAAAACAATGATAACGCTATTCAATTGAGAAATGCAATCTCATATCAAAACCCTTTAGAGAGAACACGAACGGATACTTATGCTAGGTGAAGAGGTGCATAGAATGTCTCGTCTACGCATCCTAGTTAATCCATTCTCTTGGATATGTGATCTGTTGTTCTCCAAATTATGCGGTATCTATTTCATAACTATCATGTAATTAAAACTTCATCTCTCATATAGCGTCATAATAATATACCTTAGGCGTTAATCAGATGAGATCAATAGATCACAGAACGGTCAGTGAGGGAGAGGCTGCGTAGCCAACGAACTGTAACCTCGTGACTGCTATCAGAATAAGTACCCTATAAAAAAATTGTATGAAACATGATATACTGATATATCATCTAACAGAATACATATTCCTAATAATTGTAAATGTTGGCCCAGCACCCACTCACAATTCAAGATAGCACGCACTAAAGACTCAGTCACTGGTCATACGCCGATCTGAGTATGGCGGAACATACATCCTAAAGAGCGGACACGATATTATTATAAACCAAATTTCTGTCAGTATCATAGTACTCGCAATTTCACGCAATTGTTTGGATGTATAGAGACACTATCGCGCAAAATAACCCTCTAAAGATGGAAAACATAGTGAACTCTCTACATATCTAATCAACCTTTCTCCTCACATGAGTATCTCACGGATGTACATTCCTAAGAATAAGGAGCAGATGGAGGGAGGTTGAATAGTGGGTTGCTATCCAATTATCGGTCGTGTATATCTTCTATGTTTCAATTTCCTATAAGAGTTATATGCACCAGAGACTCCGATACCAAGTCCTAAAGTGTGAAAAAATGACCCCTAGATCAACGTTTAGTGTCAATCCAATTTGATTACACATAATTCTGTATGCACACGGGTGTGGTGTACATCGCTTAAGAAGGCAAGATGTATAGCACAAATGTGGTCATCTGTCGGTAATGTGTCTTAATTTACCTAATAGTTTCTGTAGGGTGCAGCCCCACTACCTCAATGAATAGTTACTTCGAGCCTTTATATCTTCGGATAGTGAGTCACAATCGGAATCACATATGCGCGTAAGTATAAAAACATAATAGAGGTTATAGACAAAGAATATATTCATCGGTTTCTATAATGTTATTTAGTATCTACAGTGTATTATCATAATATCCCTATCAATAAGTTCCTCTCTCTATATGGGCGTCTAAGGTTATACTATCTGTCCGATGAGTCTGTAACATCCATATATGATGGGTGCGCGAATCAAAGATCAATAACATATATAATAGCCATCAACCAATCATTGGTATACGAAAGTTCATGCTATTCTTAGATTCATATTTTCAAAGCTCTATTTATGGGCTCAGCCCTCACTCACTCTCAATGCCGGCCATAAGCGGCGCTACCCTCACACCAGGTCACGCCTCGCTACGAGGGTTGCCATACCTGGAGGTGCATAAGCACGTGCGAGATGCTAGACTAATACTCATGCTTCTTCGAAATATATATCAACTCTCATCATGCAGTTACGTATTTTTGTATATAGCGTCCATAAATCACTCTTACCAGTCTATAATAATAATAAGAGAATAGCAATGTTTAGGTGGTAAAACAAAGATCGTTTAAAGGAAAAAAATTATAAATATGAGAGGTAAAGTTTCTAAAATATAATTATCTTTTGAGAAGTAAACAAAATTAAGAACTGCAATATGAAATGACTTGAAAAATAAATAAATAAATAACATAACATAAAAACACAAATACACGAATAAAAAAATAAATTTATAAAGAAAACCGACAAAAGTTATCCCTCACCACAATCTATAACTACATCTTCTCTCACACACAACAGAACATAATAAATCACTCACGAAATTAACAAAACTCAATACAATAAACAAATTAAATTAAGAAATATAGAATCACCTGAAGCCATTAGCAAAGATGACGTCTTTTATTAGGAATGTGCAGAGTGATTCTACTAAATTCAAGTCCAACCGCACGGCCTTCCATACACCGGTGGCGAGGCTGCTCAATGGACTCAGAGGTTCCTCAGCGACCAAGAGAGCGTTCGCTGCACTTGATCCATGCCCTGCTTCCAATCTGCCTCAATAATCTCTTCTAAAATATATGAGCACACTAACGTCACAGAATGATCTCTTCTGAGGACTATCCTCCTCCTGCGCAGAGCCTCGTGCCCTGGAAGCACCCGTGCGTAGAGGGCTGTTACCAAACGCTATAACCAGTCACTCATGTCAGAGTTACTCGCTCGGAGGCCCGGTAGACAGAACATAATGCCACTTGATACAAGAATATGACTATAAGTCGAGCGGAATAATTTATTTAATTCAGCACAGCACTGGCTCCAGAATCGCGAGCGCGACAGTAGGTCGTGCACACAACGTCCTTACAAAACGTACCAGATGCGCTACTAATATATCTGAAGACTCACGTACTAATCTTTGCAACTCACGACTTACCTATAATCATATCACGACTACTCTATAATCGTTCTCATATGTCTTATGCTTAGCATCTGGACTCACGAACTCCTGTCCTGGCCGCTCTACGGTCCGTCTCTCTCCTTCTCCTCCTTCTCCACGCTTCGATATCTTACACTGGCACCTCCGTTTAAGAATCGATGAAGCGTCTTAGGGCTAACTCTATCACATTCGAAGAATCTCACTCGGTTGCAGATAAACACCACAAAGGATCAAAAACACAATGCGAAGCAGCGTGCGTGCAGCTCCGAATTCGCGAGATCTAGCGGCACACGCGTCTCAGATTACCCTCCCAACCTTACTCTTCCTCTCTTACTATACATAACATCTCTGAGAGCTATCAACATTGTTTCAATACTACACTCTCACGAACAATACAAGGTTATTCTACTGAAGCATCATTCCCCACTAACCTTAGGATAATGGAGCGAACGGATACCGCACACGTCGCCACAGTTAACGTGTATGCGTAGATGATAGAGAGTACGATTTCACGAGCGCATATGACGATATTATGACTCACACAAGCAACCCAATAAGCGACAACACGGTAATTGATGAGTGAGATAAATAAAAAGGGTGGCAGATATGAATTAATTATCCCATATAATAGTGGTCGCCCGCACTGCCACAAGTGATCCCTGAATTACCTCAACTTGAATAATATTATAACGAGCAATGATTGTATTGCTCTCCATAATAAATTATCTATGACCCGGATAGGAGTTAGCTTACGATTTCTGCCTTATCCCCAGTGAATGATCATTTATGATCCACTATGGACTAACACACTTAAAAGACGTAAACGGCTTAGCTGTATTAGGCAACATTTTCCTATGAGTATTGATAGTAAGTAACACCTTACTAATAAATAACAATAGAGACTAAGATTAAGAAGTGAGATGTAAAGAGAGTATAAAAGTATGTTAAGTAAAATTAGTATTAGGATTGTTAGATAAACTGTAGAGTTCATGAATAAAAAGAACTCAAATAGTATAAAGTATTTATTATAAAGAATATTAATATTAGAATTAATAAGTTCAACTAGACAGTATATCATATCATTAAATATTAAATATTATTACAAAGTAAGATTAAACATCAAGTATATTAATTAATATACATATATTCTTCTTTCAATTTTAGCTACTATTGTGTATTTACTATACACAATTCGAATTAATATATCTAGCCATATCTACCAGTATTACTATGAATACATGATAGACTGGTTACTATGATATTATGGTTTTTAGAAAGTGATGAGAGAGCATTGTAAGATGATATCTCACAACACGTACATCAAGACAATAATACATAGCATAATGTTGACGACGGTTTCTGAATATGTAGGATCTATCTCTCAAAATATAATAATCAATATCAATTATAGTCTTTAAGACTTAAATTTTTATGTGATACAATATAATTATAGTAATAAGAGTTCATTAAATCGACATGACTTACAATGATATAACTATTTGGGATTATATATCATAAAATAATGATGTGAGTTATCTACACATACCTAACCTGAGATTTCACATGCTCGAGCTAATTAGTACAGTAACTATTAATTTAAATTATAACTAATAGTTTAATTTAAATTCAGAATGTATAATAAATATATAATTACTTAATAATTATATATATAATGCATTTTTAATTTGAGTATCATAATTATGTTAAATGGGTTTCAAGTAACTAGTGAATTTATAAGGGAGCCACCAGTATCTCCGTTTCCAATATAATGAAGGATAGTTAATAAAGTTCTATGCTTACACCCTAGTTATTTTATAGTTTTCACATGATTTTATATTAGATATTAAGGAGCCCAAGACTCCCGTTCTAGTTTAAAGATGAATGCGGGTGTTATTATATATTATCTCACATACTAGTGCCGTGTAAGTGTTAAGAGATACATAAGCAGTATTTCGACATTTAAAATAATGAATTCTCTCTATTGTGGCACAAATAAGATTAGATATAGTGACATCGGACTCTACTACAAAAGTTGCACAAAACAACCCAATATCACCATCATATCAATAATTGATAGACAACCTACCCCAATTGGGACAATGTCGACGATAGTCTCGACTTTATATAATCAAGTAGACAGAGAATAGAACAGATACTCGTAGAAGTTCTGTCTGTAACGGAATTACTATAATTTAAACGATAATACCAGAAATATAATAATAATAATAATAATGAGGCTAATATAAATGATCTTTGTGTGTAAAACATACCTTTTCCACTTAATAACAAATTAATGTAAAGAACTTCGATAAACAGGAACAACAGGAACATTCACAATAGAATTTAACAGTGCAGCGATTAAACAATATATAATGTACCTGCCTATTATGACTATGACTATGTGACTATGAAACGTTAAACATATGACAAAGCTAAGAACGCTGAAATGATAAATACTTGTAATACATGTGACATATATTTGGGTATGGCACATACACAAATACATGACACACAAAATTAATAAAGAAAATAATTATGAACATAAATTAATTGAAATAATTATAAATATATATAAATTAATATAATAAACCATAAAACTAAACACATAGTGAACTGCACCTTTCACAATTACCGATTGTGCAACCAAATTAAAATAGTATCTACAATTACCAAAGTTACTACTAGTTTCCTTAAAGTTAATAAAAAAAATACTTAAGCATAAAGATAATAAATGTTTTGCAACATGACCTCTCAAGGGTGAGCTCACCCTTACATCCCCCCGTAGTAAATCTAAGCCCTCCCCTCTTTTTAACAAAAACATTTATCTGTAAGAAGGGCTCGGATAAAGGGTGGGGTGAATGTTTTGACAAACGTCTTTGCACGGACATTAAGTGCGTATATTACACATTCCTGTTGCAAATCTTTTTTTCAGTATTAAATGAAATAAATGTAAATAAGGTAATAATAAAATGAAAATATAATAAACAATGATTTACCATGTCCTGTTTACAAAATTCTTTTTCAGACACAGGTAAATAATGTAAAATAGGAAGATTGAGGCGATATGATATCCTTCTTAGGTCAATTGGCGTCATTAAATTTTAGTTACTTTGATACACGACTGTTCCATGCTTCAATATTTGTATGGAAAAGGTTTAATATATTCTTTTATCTTTCAAAAATATATTCAATTGTGAATTCGAGTACATTTAATGATTCGATGGAAGATTTACGCTTCAATGTATACATTATATCATTTACATTTTGGCCTATATGTTGGCTTATTTTCGTTGGGGAGATTGAAGTAATGATTTTTATTTTTTTTATTCCAATTGATAATGAGTTCTTTGGATTTCTGCTCTATTACTGTAGTTAAGTTAGCTTCAACTTAGCACCACACACTGCAAAGTAAGAACGGCAATTTTCTGACAAAAAATATAAGAGGTTAACCGGACTGAACTCCGCGTTCATCGCGTCGTCTGTTTTTGTTGAACGCAAGTCACAAGCCGAACCGGAAACTAACTATGTAATATATATAGTATATATATATACTTCATATAATATATATATACTATATATATACTATATATATATATACTATAATATATATATATATTATATATATATATATATATAATACGTATATACTAAAATATATATTATATATATATACTATATATAGTATATACACGTCACCATATTAAAAAAACTTTTCTTTTTTTTTCTTTTTTAGTAAAATATCTGCTTTCTTTAACCTTTTCTGACAATTTCTGTTTTTTAAGCTATAAATATAATAGCTTTCTTTTTGACATTTTATTTTGCTTTTTTTTTTTTTTTTTTAATTTTTAATTTTTTCAAATATGATTTTTATAGTATGGTTGGCATTCTGACCCTAACCTTTAGTGAATCATCGCTGCCGTAAACTAGTAGTTAAATGTTTAAATTTTTTCCACAAAGTTTGTTTATAGTACGGGGACATTTTTCTACTTTTAGTAAATGTAAGTTCTTTTACTTTGTTTATGCTTCTTTGTCTTTCATCGCTTTGCTGTGTTTGTTTATCTTTATTTCTTTTTTTAGTTTTTTTTTGTAGTAAAGTTTGTTTGTTTTATTTTCTTTTTTTTTTTTTTTTTTTTTTTTTTTTTTTTTTTTCTTTTTTTTTAGCTGAGATTTATATTCCAGGTAAATATAGATTTCTAATTATTTTATATTCACTTTAAATTTATTTCAAGAATTTAAATATTATTAAAATACTATATTACAACTATTACATAAATATTCATACATATATACTTATATATAAACATATATAAATATAAATAAATATATATATTTTATATATATAATTATATCATATATAATATATATAACTATATATATTACTGATATATACAATTAACCTAAAGAAAATGGGATTTGTTATTTATAATTAATTTTCAATAATTCTAGTAATATAATATTATGCTTATTTTAAGATTTAGAATCATTTTTCACAAGACCTAATATAGGATTTGAACTTTGCCTTCCTATAAACCTCTATGCACAACTCAGTCCTACTCATCTACTCAGTCTGTACATACTTTTTCCTAAGACAATTAATAAAAAAAAAAAAACTTGAAATAGTTTTTTAGAACCATTTCTGTAAAGTAACTTTCAAATTACTTTTTTAAACACTGTGTACTATATGATTTCACAAAAATATCAGAGTTTATTTTGCCTTATTATCTTTTTTTTAGGTCAAATACAATATATTTTATGACCATTTTAATATAGAAAAAATATTCATTATCTATAGAATTTATTATTATTGAACTTCAAATACTTTTTTATAATACCATGTAATTATGATATTACAAAAGCAACAAGAAACAAACAAAATTTTTATTCAAAAAAAAATTGAATGACATTAATTAATACTTGTTTAAAGTTTTTATTTGAAATTCTAAACTTCAATTTGTCTGCAAGGTTCCCCCCCAAAAAAAAATCATTATTTAATCGATTAATAATTTGCTAAATTACATGTTCATGAGAATACCCTTATCCCTGATACGAAATTACAAAAAGAAAATAATGTACTAAGCAATATCAAAATGTATTCACCATAAAAGTAGTACCCACTCTCCCACCCTTACATCCAAAGACTCCCACAATTGACATGATTAATTATCAACATGGAGTCGGTGGCACATTTTGGGCCATGAGTGGTGGTATTTTTCTTGGTATCGTGAGGACTCTTGGGTATTTCCCCTTTGGTACTATGGTACATCTCTTATTTATTTTCCATGAGTCGGTCGGTCACTTTAAATCGTATTATGAGTGGTCTGGTAATTTACTGTTCTACGCCTTGCGCTGACGATTCGTTTAATGTCATCTGCTGACTTCAAAGGACATTATATATGTGATTCTTGCAAACCTGCCGCTGTCGGGGATGCGCGAATACGGTATTGATTAGTAAAAGGATTGTCTATAATAGGAATGAGCGCCAACCCATTTCCAGTAGGGTCATTGGGATCAGGCACTACCTCTCCCAGGAATGTATAATTAAATAGTCCCCTTGGAAGCGGGGATAACTGAGCCCGCCCATGCGATCCATTTCGCATGTCTGGCCTTCCTCGAGATATTAAAGGATGTTCAATAACTTCATCCGGATTAAAACCGGAGAATTCCAACGATCCCGAACCAGGTGGCAATACAACATGCTCGCTCTCCTCGAGGGAAGAAAGTTCTACATTTTTAGGAATTTTGTGTCCATTTTTAACAACACCACCAAAAAACTACGATCTATCAATGGAAAATTTGGGCCCTTCAGGGGCATTGTAAAAAATGATGATCAGGGATTGAAAGCCTGAAAAATAACTATCGTTAACCTGGTATATTAAATAAAATAAAACTTAGCATACCAAAACCCCTTCATCCAGATATAAATCCCTATAATCCATCAATGGGGATCCTATTTCTATGTTATTTTCTGCTACCTCTATATATTCATTTGAATCTTCAATTATAGGGGAAAACGTGAGATATTTAGAACCTCCTGATCCTTCCCAATTGTTGGTCTATCTTGTCTTTCGGGGAGGAAGTACTATAGTCCACAACTTTGGAGTCAATACGACTTCGGTCCATTTGTTGTCCGATTCCCATTATAGGTGGAGAAAACCATAGCTTTTCTTTTATATTTGTAAGAATGTGTCGGTTCCATTAGAACAATCATGGTTGTGCTGAGAGATCCGCGCTGAATGACAGCAAATAGGAGTTAAATTCTAAAAAACCCCTCAAAGTTCATAGTTTTCTACTCTCTTCAGACTGCTCTGAAGCGGCTAAAATTCGAATAGAAGAACTCTCATGGAAAAACTGATCGCTACTATTTTCATTTTTTATTGTCCTAGTTGGCCAATTTTCTGTTGTGCTCAAAGACGTTATTCACAAGCTCTTCTCTCGTCTTCCTTCATATGGATGCCTCTAGCAGCATACCCCTCCGTACAGAGAGCTACCAGAGTATGTTCCTTACGAAGCTTTGGTCTTTCTTAAAAACGCATTAATAGTATAGAGGAACTCTATCAGCATACCACGTAAATTGAGGAAATGTCTTTCCTCCTGTTTTGTTAGATTCCTTCCTTTCATCCCGTCCGAGTATAACATATAGAACTAGAAGTTTTCATTTCACCTCTACCTACCTGTTAAAGGGCTTCCCACATCTCGTTAAAATTCTGGGGGCTTTGTTGATACTTAGTGTCCGGTCGTATATACCCACTTTTTCGCAACCCAAGTTGTGTGGCACCCCTTGCAGTCATGGGCCTAAGTGTACTAACTCCTCCTTAATCCTCTCAACTTTTGATTAGGAAAATAAGCAATGATATGAAGTTGGGAAGGGAGGAGAGGGGAAGGAACCTACGCTTATTCGCAAACTAGCGAATGAAAATTTCATGGAAATCTATAGAAGGGAGCAGAGGATAATAGAATAGGTGTGTGGGTTGGAGGGAGAGATCGTGATTGGGACCAGGATTATGTGGTTAAGTTGCCTGGTTGGAAGGAGGATGAAACCCGGAGAATGTGGAATGTTAAGATGGTTTATGTGAGTCATTATAATCTAGTAGGAGGAGAGAGCGCCGAGCGAACAGAGGAGTGGTTAGGAGAGTTGGGGAGGCGGAGGGGGAAGGGGGGAAGGAGGGGAAGGGGGAGAACCAAAGGGGAAGGAGCGTTGGATGGATGAATAAAGAGATGCTGGAGGGGAGGACGGGGCTCATGTATGAAGGTATAGAGCTTATCGGCCACTTAGATGAAATCTGGGTTATGGCGCATTGTTCGATAGCAGTAGGGGTGGAGGAAGAAAGCCTCAGGAGATCAAAGAACGGCGCAGATGAGGGTGTAAATGTATTGGAGTGGGCGCGTAGAGGGACATTGTATGTACCACTCTACCACCGCCCTCAAGCCAGCGAGTAAAAGATATGTATAGGATACGCGTTAAAAACAACTCAAGCAATACAAACAACCTCTACTAGTTTACATTAGTAGCATAGTATGTATCGTATATAATATATAGAGGTTTTTGGTATATATATATACTATATATCAATATGGCCTATTTGTTACTTAATGGTATTTATATTAATTTACATAAGTACCTATGACCATAATATACCTCCCTATGAATAATTTACAGTTATGTAGAATAACAATAAAACGCTATATATATATATATATTTATTATCAGAAAATCTATTTCATAATCCTCTCATGAAACCTAAAATCATGGTTAGAATCCGAAATCTGAATTTTGTTCGTTCATAAGTGATAAATAGCCGTACTTCTCTTATTTTTTTGCGAAAGTTGGTCAATTGAATGAAATTATTACATAATAAATATATAAGATTACGCAAATTGAAAAGAAAAAAGGAAAGAATAGCCGCTATTTTAAAAATACGCTTTTATAACATTTAAAAATTACCCGTACAATCCTGCCCAAAGCATATTGTGTTTGTGCAAGATGATCATATCTTTGTGAATTGTTTAAGAGCTTATAAAACTTGTATTTAGTTTACCCAGATTACAGATGTTTGATAGAGGACATGGTATGTTAAAGTCACTATACGATAACTAAATAAGTATTTTATTAACCAAAAATATTTAAAAAAACATTAAAAATAAAAAAATTATTACTAAAATACTTTAAAGATGTATTAAAGAAAAAAAAGATTTAGTTGATTTATATATATTAATAGAAAAACGGCTTTAGCTATAAAAAAAATATTATATTAAGTATGACCAACTCAATATTAATTTGTGGGTCCTGGCTCAGTCATATATATATTATATAATACCTGAGCTCGATCTTATCAAATGAAAGATACTAAGGAATAATATATACATGGTATATATATATATATATATATATATATATTCATTATATATATATAATATTAACCAATCTATGACAGTAAATAACTAGTATACATACTCGCTCAATGTATACAGTTTTATTTGATATTGATATAATAATATCTTATACTATATATATTTAATAGATCCCATATACTATTGTACGTATTACTAGTAATTACATATAGTATATAATAGATAAATTAGCCATATATATAATTATTTTTCTACAGCCATTTTGGGGGAGTCAATAGTTTATATATATAAGTATTGTATATAGATATAGTTTTTGTAGTGATTATTTATCCTTTGTAATGCAAATACATTATATTAAAGCTAAAATATTATATATACTATATATATAATTATTTATATATATATATATATATTATAGGCTACTATAGCCTAATTACTTCGAACTAGATTTTATATGGATTTTACATATCCTCCACCTCAGGGTATATATAGTGATAGTAAATACAACGTGATTATCTACTACCCTCTCATATAAAGTAAAGGAATATATATATATTAGAGGATTGTCCCTATAAAGAAAATAATGGTTACTATATATATATGTAACTTAAAACTATGTTAAAAATAGTGAGTATTTATCGCCTACTACCTATATGTGGGTACCCAAATATGTTGATAATAAATATAATGATATATATATATAGGTACATATATATATAACTATTATATACATAATATATACTTGATATAATCTATAGTGCATATATAGTCCTAGTATACTGAAGATTAAAACCCCACAAAATATTCTTCAATCCATATCCTCAAAACTTACAATAAGGCTACAGGAAAAGCGAACATTGTTGGAATCCTTGGTTAAAATTTTATGCGGAAACTGTTAAAAAAAAAAGATAAAAACTCAAAAACTTACAATAGCTACAGCTCAGCGAAAAGGAATACATTTTGGAATCCTTGTAAAATTGTTGTTAGGAAACATGTAAAAAATAATAGGTAAATAAAAAATAGATGAATAAATATTGGCCTAGTTTTTATATTTTTTTAGAAGCCAGTTCTCTTATTGGCTATAAATATCAACGTATATTTACTATTTTACTATATATATATAACTCCAATTCTGTACTATATATATATGAGTATACTATAAACTATATAATATATATATATACCCCTAATATATATTATTCATAATAAATATATATATATAAATTAAATTACCATTTACGAAGTATATAAATTATAATTTTATGATTATATTATAATGTATATCCCTTTAAATAAAATATTTAACTGAATTATATATATATATAAAGTTTCTATAATTTGCCTATATCCATATAATTCCGGGTAAAGGTATTACACCTTTATGTATCAATAGATAGGTTCCGGGCCTTCTATCCCGCCATCGGGGCTAACATCATCAAAGGGGGTTCGTTTTCCATACCCCCCGAATAGGGGAGATGACGAGAGTGAAACCCCAGTGACCACACCATAATACCATAGAGAGAAAGCGGGGGGTTCGGAGACCCTGTCCCGTAGTAAGGGGGAGGGAATGTAGTCCCCTTACATCTCGTTATTCGATCTTCGAGTATAAGGCCGAAGAGCATCCACATCCTTGCTAACCGAACTACCTGGTGCCGATTCGGTTTATTACTTTTTGCTAGGTGTAACAAACCCTGAGTGTTTCAATTGTGTGTGACCCTTGGGGGTATTCTTTCAGGTAAAAAAAAAAGCCTATATATTTAATAGATATAAGTCTTTAATATTTTTTTCTATACGTTGGAGTTAACACCCAGTAAAGGTAACATATAGGCTAATATTTCTCCTGTACAATAGCACTCCTCTCTTTTTTCATTCAATTTACCTATAGATATCTCAATAATTTTTTTATTTTTTTATTTTTTTTTACATTTTTCCATATCCCTCTCCTAAAAATTTTAACTAGGGATTCCAAACAATGTTATTCCTTGTGTTTCGCTGAAGCTATTGTAGGTTTTTGAGATATAATTTTTTTTTTTTTTTTTTTTGTGATTTCTCTTTTTTGTCTATACAATATTTTTTACATTTTTTCCGCACTAAAATCTTATAGCTATTCCAGCAATGTATTCCTCTTTCCCCGGGGCGAGAGATAAGATCGTTTGTAGCTTTTTGAGATATGGGATTGAAGAGTATTGTGGTTTTAAACTGGATTTCACCATATATTATAAATATATACGTATATATCATATATATAAGTTAATAACGTATAGTATTTATCTTTAATAGGAGATACAACAAAGTGAAATACTCATAAAATTTACAAGCGCTTATATAATATATATATATATATTATATGTCACTCATTAATAAAATTCACGTACCAAAATGTAAATAACCCATAACCAATATAAAAATACTTATACACCTTATACTAATTGTTAGGTGACGAAATAATTCATATACCATGACAAAGCCTATCGTTCCACCCCGCTCTCACTATCGGTACGGAGACATCAGTATCAAAAAACCAAACTTTTTTACCAGGCTCTCCGCTCAAATTTTCAAAATAAATATTGAGTAAATAGATGTTCTAGGGTCGAAATGGAAATGTTTTTTATTTTTCTTATTACTAAATCTGTTATTTACGCTGTTATCTACGGGCGGCGAAATTAGGTTAGGTCTAGGTTAAGATTAGGTTTAGGTTAGGTTAGGTCAGGTCAGGTCAGGCAGGTCAGGAAAAAAAAAAGAATTCATTTCAACCCTAAAAACATCTATTTATGTATCGTAGAGGCTAGCCTGTGATTAATATTTTTTTTTGATCCGGAGTCTCCCGTTCCCTGTGGGCGTATTCCTCTCATTTTCGAATTAATTATATGTATTTTTCAATCTTCTTCCTCCGCACTAATATGACCCTTACTTAGATACATATATATAGGTATATACTATCTATATATAGTATGGTCAAGTATAAATAGGCGGCAACAAGGTTAACCATTTTTTTCAATTTTGATACATATCTGAAGTCTAATTTAAGTGATTCCAGCGCCCGCTGTCCAAATTCGACCGTCAATAACCAGGTAAGAAAGGAATAGGCATTGTTAGTCTTACAGGGTACTGACAAATTGGCGAGTCTAATAATGACAAATATAAGACACACAGTAAGCCGAAGTGCTATACGTTAATAGTTGAGCTAGAAGGTATATACTTCATATTATTGGTCACAGATTTACCTATATATTATATATATATATAGAGGACCGAGACGAGAACGAGTCTAATTTACCAGAACGAGAAGATGGCTGCTGCTAAATATCGATTCTGGAGGTCTGCACATCTGGAATATATTGAAGTAATGCTATAATGTGTGTGTGTGTGTGTGTGTGTATACATGTGAGTCTGTGTGAATATCTTGGAGTCTTAACCCTTTTTCTATAAACTAAATAGCTCCCATTCTACTCTTTAGGAAAGATCTACGAAGTCTTTTATCATTTTGCCTCGAAATTTCGCTCGAAATTTTAATAATTATTAGTCACCGATTTCGTTAATGAATACATTTCTCATTATTTACCGACTCTCCTTAATTAAGGAGATGAAGAGCACAAGTCTTCTTTCTTCCTTTGTTTCTCCTAATTGAATTCCTTCTTTTTTTTCCTTTTCCTCTCTGTCTCCCTAAAACGGAGAAACAAGGGAGAAATTTCCTCAATATGTAAATGTTTTGATCTTTTAAGATTTCTGAAAATTTATTTATTAAACATTTTTAAAAATAGCTTTTTCGATTTTTTTTTCATTTTTAGAGTGATTTATGGTTTATCTTTTTGTTTCCATAGTTATACTTGTTAATTAATTAATTTTTATTTAATGAATAAAAGAGAATTGTTTGCTACGACAGGCATTGCATGTCGGATCCCTAAAACAGTTTCGCTTTATGTTGTTTGCTCAAACAGATGTACAGTCTACTACTAGGAAATGAAGCAAGAAACAATTCTACTATATAGTCTAATAGTTGTAACAAAATATAAAGTGTAGCTTTATAGTTAAATCTTTTAAAATGTGATTTATTAAAGTGAAAGAAATAAAACTAAGAATAAGTTTTAATATTATGTTAAAGCTTTTAACTACTACTCAGACCATCCACTACAACTATTTTTACTATTTCCATAATGCTAATGAAAATAATAATAATAATAATAATAATAATAATAATAATAATAATAATAATAATAATAATAATAATAATAATAATAATAATAATAATAATAATAATAATAATAATAATAATAATAATAATAATAATAATAATAATAATAATAATAATAATAGAAACCACTTATCATGAAAATAACAAAATTATACCATCAACGTGAAATACTTGTTTGTTAAAGTTTAATGTTTTTTTTCCGTCCATTCACAAAATGATTCAAAATTCCATTTCAACATATGTAGTTATTCACTTATTTAACAATTAAAAACTACCTTAATAGAAATCTTCCAATAATTTTGAACGAATGCAGACACATATACACGATATTCTAGATACATATACATATTTGTGTAGAAAAGAAAATAATAATAAAATCTGAGCTTTTATGAAAGAGGTAAACATTTTGACTTCAGAAACACGAAAATAAATTATAAATAAATATGAATTTGGCGCCTGAAATTGAAAATCAACATTAGTCAATCTAATTCTCGAAAGTTAAAAAAATTTAACTAATTTCAAAGCAATTTCCGCCTGTGCGAAGCCTTATTTGAGTGACTACGAAGACGTCTTTTGTAATTAAGAAATTTCGAATTATTAAAATGGAAGGGGAACTTGTGAGAGTAAACACAGTTTATTGACAAATTTTGAATAGTTTATCAGGTATTCAAGATAGAACATTGATTTATATATTCAGAAACACAACAGGAATACAGAGACTAATCATAGACACACACAAACAGGAAAACAAACATACAAATGCACAGAAAAGGTTTGAATTGTGTATTGACAATTATTTATCAATTTTGATTTTATTTTTTTTATTCTTTTTAAATATTTGGACTCTACTTATTAAATTTATTTGTGTTATTGATTATATATATATATATATATATAATATATATATTATATATATATATATATATATATATATATATATATATATATATATATATATATATATATATATATATATATATATATATATGTGTGTGTGTGTGTGTGTGCGTGTGTGTGTGTGTGTGTGTGTATGTGTATGAATAATTTTTAGTCCTAACCCACGTCAATAAACTAAATATCTCCTAATCTGCCATTCATTTTCTCTCGAAATTTCACTTTAAATTTTAATAATTATTAGTCACCGATTTCGTTAATGAATACATTTCTCGTTATTTACCGACTCTCGTTAATTAAGGAGATGAAGAGCACAGGTCTTCTTTCTCCCTTTGTTTCTCCTAATTGAATTCCTTCTTTCCTTCCTTTTTCTCTCTGTCTTCCTCAAACTGAGAAACAAGGGAGAAATTTCCTTTGTATGTGAATGTATCTCTCATTTCAGATTTCCGATAATTTATTTATAAAGGGTGCTTAAAAACACT
>JABUQX010002114.1:15000-20000 GCA_015478945.1 Trachelipus rathkii | reverse complement strand
ATTTATTCTCTCACGTTTACCCCTTTCCTTCACACCACACAAACTCTCTATATGTTCATTCCTCATTTTATCAATTCTTCTCACACCTAGCATGCCCCTAAGATTGCCCATCTGAACACATTGAACTTTAGATCTATACTTCTTATTCCAGACCATAGTCTCACTACTATACAATAACACAGGTAACAACATACCGTGCATGTAAGACCGCTAGCGGCACTAAAGACTTCGTCCCTTTAACATTCAACCAACGATTTGAATTGCACCAGCCACCTTCCTGCCATTCACAACTTTCCTACTAAACTCTGTATCATCCCGTTCCCTTCTTCATCCAACATTAACCTAAATATTTAATACTCAGACCCTTGTTCAGCTGCTCGCCATCTAACAATAATCCTACACTGAGGACTGTCCTCACTCACAACCAATAACCTTACTCTTATCTACGTTTACTCTCAAACCCCTCCTTTTACAACCGCCTGCCAAAAATCTCTCTACCATCCTCTCAAACTCTTCAGTATTCGCCACCACAAAGCCAAATCATGCCGCATATAATTAGGTAGGCGCTAGACCACTCTCACTCATCTCCAATCATTCTATACGACATTCCTGTCACGCTACCTTCAAGGTTCTTTCATAACCCCATCCATATAACAAAATTTGAATAAGCAAGGAGACATAACACAACCCTGCTCACTCCGCTATTAATACTAAACCAATCACCTTTTACACCATTTATTCTTACAGACTCCTCACTATCGTCATACATATTTTATTCCATTCAGAAGCCTATCACCAACACTATATATCACAAACACCTGCCATAGACCTTCCCTAAATTAACCACTATCATACCCCTGTTGCAAATCCATAAAACCTACATACATTTATTCTTCCTCTTCCTCCTACATTTTCTCTATCTATTTGCTTCAAATGTAAAAGATTTGATCCCAACAATCCTCTACGTACTCTTAACGCACCTTGTTCTTACCCAATCAGTCCTTCAGTCACTCGGCGCACTCTTTTGACCAAAACACCAGCATATATCTTCCCTACCACACTCATAAACTAAATACCCTATAATTTCTACAGTTCCCTTTTTCTCCCCTTACCCTTATATAAGGGTACTATTGCTGCTCTCCTCCAATCTCTAATATACCCTCCATAAACGCTTATTACACAACTTCAAGATCCAATCAATCACCATCTTGCTTCCGTTCTTGATCATTTCACCAGTATTTTCATCTATACCTGCAGATTTATAATTCCCATTCTTCAACTTTTTCACTCTACCCATTTCCTCCTCTTTGCTAATAACCCTCATCCCCAAAATACTATTCCTTCTTGGCACACATCTGAGTCTAGTCGCGGCCGATGCGACTGATCATTGGTCTGTATAGTCGGACTCATATTCATTACTTTGTGTTTGGTCGCCAATATTATACAGGTGATTGTGCAAAGTGTTCTTGTGGTTCCACAACTCTTCAGCTCGACATCCAGTGTTTTATCATCAGTTAGCAAACTAACAGGCCAGTTCCCTATTCATGTATTCTGAGGGGCATGGTTTCCGCTTTGATTTTTTGCCAATTCGTTAACCTTTCGGGCGCTTCCGTTGCCAGAAGTAGCTTCTATTCGCCTGTGTTTTTTGGGGTAGGAGAAAAGATGGTTTTTCCCCCTTTTTCCCATTCATGGCCTGCCTTCCAGAGTACTTGTTCGCTCTGATTTTACCTTCTGATCTTATTCTCTTGACGTTGGTTATGGGCATCTTTTAGCATGTCCTTCTTTCCCTCCTTATATAATTCCAAAGATCTTTCTTTTGAAACTTCATCTTTTGCTTTTAGTACATTCAACCACGGTTCTTTTTTACTTTTTAACCGCTTGCATGACCTCTTCATTCCACCACTCACTGTTATGAATTCTTACTTCCTACTTTAGCACACCCACAACTTCTTTTGTTTTGCTCTGCTAACAATTGCTTCCTTCATTTGCTTCCAGATTATTAGTTTCAACTTGTTCACATTCAACTGATTTACTGGTGCGAAGCGGTTCTTAACTGCTTATCCTTTACCGTTGTTGCACTAAAGACTTTCTCATACTCTTAATTTTATCGCCCACTTTCCTTCTGTATCACCTTCCTCTGCATGCTCAAGTCCCCATAATTCGTATAATTTACCATAAGAACAACATAAATGATCCGATAATTCGCCAGTTTCTAAACCCCTCACTTGATTTAACATACAACAGCAATAACTTCAACATTCCTCTCTTCACCTCAATTCACAAAATTTATCAATCATACTTTTCACTTCGAATAACCATCTCTATTCCGTACACACGAACTGCAGTATAACTTTTTAAATTGGAATACTCTTGTGTTTTAAAGAAAGTAATGTACTTAACAGATCGCATACCTCTCCCCTCAAAGAAATACAATCAACCTTCCTACCATTCTCATTTTCTTCCGCAACACTCCAAAACCACCTGTTATACCATCCTTTTTCTGATTATTATATAATGGTATATATATATATATATATAATATGTATATATATTATATTATATACTTATATATATAGTATATATATATAGTATATATATATATATATATATATATATCCATATATATATATATATAATAATATATATTATAATATATATATAGTTATATATATATTTATAATAGTATATATATATAGTATATAGTATTATATATACCTATATATATATAATAATCTTATAATATATATACACTGTATATATAAAATCCGTATTAATAGTCAATATTTAGGCCTAGAAGGGGTATTGGTACTACTGTATAATTTAAAACATCTTTTAATTACATTGAAAAAGAGGTAATGTTTTAAAATAAAAAAAAAACAATTTTTGTTTAAAAAAAACGTGTTTTTAAAAAAAAACATTAAAAAAACATCCGTTTTTTTTCACAACCCAGTATATTATTATGTATATTTTATATGTCGCTTATTATGTATATATATATTTATGATCTATATATATTTTATATAGTATATATGTATATATATATATTTATATATTATTAATATATATATATAGTGTTGTATATATAATATATATAAATATAAAGTTAATATATTTTATTATGTTGATTATTATATATAGTATATATAGGTGTATAGTTATATTTTTATATACTATTATATATTACTAATATTATATTATATTAATAATATTTTATATATTTTATATTAGTATTATATACTAGAGTATTGTATAGAATATATATAGTTTTACCGTGATATTATATATATATATATATATATTATATATATATAGTATATATATTTATATATATATTATATATTATATTAATATATATATATACATATATATTTATATATATATATATTATATATAATTATACCATATATACTATATATATTTATTTAGTATTATTATATATAGGTATTATTATACTTAGGTAGGTATTATATATTCTTATAATCTTGATATATATATAGTTTATTTTTTGTATATATGTATATGTAATTATACCTATATTTCGTTGGTTTAGTTATTGTCTCTATTGTATATAGTTTTTTTTGTTTATTATATGACTATATTTATAGTTCGTTATGTAGTCTAATTTGTTGTTCTTATATATACATGTTTATTTATTATTGTGTGTGTTGTGTGTGGTGGTGTGTGTTGTTATTGTATATGTAAGTAATTTTCAGCTGCCGTAATACTATCTCGCCTGTTAGATATAAGATAAATAGGCTCTTTTTTTGGTTTGCTATTTAGGAAAGTTTTATCGAAATTTGGTCCAGGTCATACTTTTGCTCTCAAAATTTCACCTTAAATTCGTCTTAATTTAATTATAAGTCACCCGATTTCGTTATTAGGATGAGATACCATTTCTCACTATTATTTTGTGTACAGACTGCTCCTTTATTATTAGGGAGACGAGAGAGCACAGGGTCTTCTTTCTTCCCTTTTTGTTTCTCTCTATATTTGTAAGTTCGCTTGCTTTCCTTTTCCTTTTCTCTGTCTTCCTTGCAAGCGGAGAAACAAGGGAGAATTTTTCCTTCAGTATGTGAGATTGTTCTTGTCTCTTTTTGAAAGATTTCCAGAAGTATAGTTTATTAATTATTTGAATATTTTTGCTCTTTGAATAGTTTTGTTGTATATTTTCATTCATTGTTGTATCACTATTTAATTTATTTGAATTAGAGTTTATATGTTACTTTATTTATTATTTCCTATATTTTGTCTGATATTTTTTGAATGGCGTTATGTATAATTGATTTTGTCAACTGATTGTTATCTTTCCTTTTGAAAAGAGAATTGTTTGCTACGACAGGTCTAGCATGCGGTTGAGTTGCCTTAAAAATAGTTTCGCTTTATATGTTCGTGTTTGTCCTAAACATATGCATACGTCTTACTTCTAGGAAAATCTAGCACGAAGAAGATAGAAATATTTCTACTATAAATAGTAGTTAATAAGTTAGTTTCATCGTGTATATAATATATAATGTATAGGTCGCTTTATAGTATAATAAATTCCTTTTTACAATGGGTGATTTATTATAATGTGCAATGAATAAATACGAATAACGTATAATTATAGTTGTGGTAAAGGCTTTTGTGTACTACTTTGCGTAGTGACTCCCATCTACTGACGTCGCTTTCTTTATCTACTTGTATTGTTCTCATAAGTTATTATATTTGAAATTTAATTAATAATAATAATAATAATAATAAATAATAATAATTAGATTATTAATTTGATAATGTTGAGATATGAAGTAATATAATTAATAAATGTTATATAAATAAATATATAATTATAATTATTATTATTATAATAATAATAATATAATAATAATAATATAATAATATATATAATAATAATAATAATAATAATAATAATAATAATAATAATAATAATAATAATAATAATAATAATAATAATAATAATAATAATAATAATAATAATAATAATAATAAAATAATAATAATAA
>JABUQX010002113.1:0-13207 GCA_015478945.1 Trachelipus rathkii | reverse complement strand
TACAGAGAGAGATATGGGGAATTCCATTCCTGTGTGAGTAGGGGCAATATAATAAAGGGGCGGTGGTATGATTTCAAGGCACTTTCTTGGGGGCAATTGGAATATAGTCGGTGGTGGACACTGAGGTCACAGAAAGATATGTGTTATTAAACAGAGTATTTGACGACGGATGAAGGTGCAAGTCTCTGCCAGATTTTATAAAACATATAAAAAATAAGGAATGCAAGAAGAATGAGAACAAAATTTCAATAGAGAACACTGGATAAGTATAACGGTGCGGCGAGCAAAAGGTAGCTTCAGAGAAACTACGCTCTGCTACCAATGTAATGTTCAAAAGTCTGGGGGTGACTCAAGAACACCAGCAATGGCAGCAGAACATATAATGAATGGATGAAGAAATAATAATTAATAATTAGAAAATAAATAATTGTAATAGTGAAATAGTGAAACGTAACTTACGTAGAAAAAGAATTCATGCAGAGCAGTGCAAAACAAAGCGGCCCGCTGGGCCCAAAAGGCCATACTCCATTTCACTAATGAATGAAGCAAACTTTCACTCGCACACCATGAAATGTGAATGGAATGATTGATTAATTCTCATGCAAGGAATGTCGCAGCCACAAGGTATATGCAATTTTAAAAAAATAAAAAATGAGATTAGTCACCGCGAAGCAATAAGCAACGGAAAATGGATAATAAACATTAAATGGAAATAAATTAAATTACCTTAATCACACTTTATGAATCTTTGCCTTGTTTAATACCGTAAATCAGTAGCCATCACTGTTTTAAGGTATGTAAAATATAAGAAATGCTTTTTGTAGAGGTAATTAATATATGCCTATATAAATTCTCCCCATTCAGACAACAATAGAATTAGTAAAAATTTACTGTTCCAAATAACCTTTACATTCAGTGCGCTGACACACACATTCCAAAACCTTTCTTTCATTAAATAATTCCCGTAATAATAGAATAATGAATAATGACTAATGAAGTACTTTACTATAACTAATTTTAGAAATATATATATATCTTTTCTATATAAAATACCAGGTAGCACTGATAAAATGACACTATATTTTTCTTAACTTAAATGCATATACATTATAGGTATGTTTCTGTTTGTAATGAAAGTTTTACTAACCAATAACACTGTAAATTTATAGTTTTAATTTTCCTTATTTTCCTTAAAGAAACACTTCAAGCAAATAAAACCAGTTTAATTTGTTGTATAATGTCTCTTAACACACTGGTTTATCTTATTTTACACTCCACCAATTATAGTAATTCATGTTAAAGTTTTCCTTAGAATATATTATTGTGTCTTGTTTCTCTTTTTTGTCTTCATTACTGTTAATATTTCTCCACAGTAATGTTGATGTTTTACTGTACACTATTTAGAGTAAACTCTTTGAACTTTTCTTATAATGCTTCGTTGAGAAGTATTCGATAGACTTAGTTCAAAGTGATTGTCTAAAGCTAGCATTAAGTATCTGAACTTGTCTTAATTCATCTGGATCTGGAGACTAGTCTGGATCTAGTTTTACAATCAATCCGGATCTAGTTCTAGTTAATCTGGATCTAGGTTGACCTATAAATATTTAAGTTGCTAAACTATATATTCTTTTTTTAAAAGTTAAATTTTCATATATATACACATGGTATTTACTAAAAAAAGGTTGACACTATTTAATTTTAGAGCATTTTCCATTAAAGGCCATATACTGAATTGTCACATGGTTAAGTAAAAAATATGTGGAGGAGCAACTTGGGCTCAATTGAAGAGAACTATGAGAAAAAATGAATATTTTTAGATTTATACTATTACATTTATAAATTCTTTAATATGAACGTCTTCTACATACATATCTTTTGCTTACATTATTTTGGAAGGTACTTAATATTTTCTCGCTTTACTATAGTTGTTGATCATCATGCATGAAACAGAAAAATTTAGAGAGATTCTGTAATAGAATAAAAGAAAAGGAGGTAGAGATTTTCTCTACAATATATAATATAGTATTACTGTATATACATATATACTTAGGGATGGTGGCCGAATCATTCGGACAGTATTTCGAGTATTCGGTCCTATTCGCCCAAAATGCCGAATATTCGGTAATTGGGGCTGTTTTGCCGAAACTATTCGGGGCCGAATATTGAGCTTTATAGACAATAAATTACGTCAACATAAGGGAAAAGTTCTTTCAATTTAAAATTGAAATTTTTAGAAACTTATTTCAAAAAATAAATTTTGTAGCCAATATGGCCAAAATCTTGTCACTTGTCAGATCCTATAAGGGCCATTGACATTTTTTAATATTCCCAAAAATAGAATTCATTTAGTGATACGGGATATTGGACCAAACATGGTAGCTGTGGTATAGAGGCAGAGTGGCTTGCTATCAATTTCAAGTTTTATTCACATGTTGCAACTATGCATTGCACGCGATCAATATCTATGTGCCAGAGAAGTCTGTTAAAGATGTTTTATTTACTTGCAGAAGCATATCTCTCATTTCGCACCATTCAGCAACGCTGAAAGCTTAAATAACTTTAACAGATGCGAGGCTGAAATGTCAAGAGCAGGCATAAAGTTAAATTCAAGCACGTTTCTACAGCGCTGGAATAGCACTGTAGGATGATGCGTTAAAAAGATTGTTTTTGAACAAAAAGTTTTCCCTAGCCATTATCGCTGCTGAATGCAACAGAAAATGTTGACTTGATTTTCATTGGAGAAATATTCCATTTACTTGAGCCATTTTGACAACATCACTAAAACAAGCAGTTACCGTGATCCCTTCAATTTGTCGCCCAAGTGATCCCTCCCATTTTAGCAATAAATCTATTTTTAAATAAGGCTATTAAAAGCGCAAAAGCTTCAGTGGAATAATACACTCGTTGAGAGCTTAAGCAATCAGTAGAAAAAAGACTTTCTAAGGTTTCTATGTGATAAATCTTTGTGTGTGCTACTTTCTTGGATCTGGCGATTCAAGCGTAATTTTCAACATGATCAGATCGAATCAGTAAAAAATATGGTCGTTGGAGGCATGGAAAGAAATGCATGAAAATTTAGCTCCTGACTCTTCTGCTGACGATCATTTACGTAGTGGGGAGATCTGGGAGAGAAACGCCAATTTTTCACTTCTTTAATGGATTGTTTTCTTAAAAGAAATTCTGGTAAACTGTCATACAGAAAAGAAAGTGGAGAGTGAAAAAAGAAAGTCTGACGATGTGATTATTGTAACATAACAAGTAAAAGGCCTGCATACCGGAATTACATAAAGAAACTAAACAAATATGAGTAATTTGCCTACTTTGACAGTGAAGACAATGATATTCGCCCTTCAATTGGTGGAAAAACATGGAATGTATTTTTTATGGAATTTGCTAATGGTTGCTAAGAAATACCTTTCAGCTCCACCATCATCAGTCGAAAGTGAAAGAATATTTGGTACAGGAGGAAATATTTATGAAGCCACAAGAAATAGGTTATCCCCTGAAAATGGAGAACTGCTAATGTTCTGTCATTTTAACCTTGAGCTTATTCAAATGAAGTTTAGTTTTGAATAATCTTTAACTACGAATTTCAATTTTCATTTAATTATTTTAACCCTTTAAGGAATGGTTGGCTATAGGTAAGAAATAGTTATTTACTTTTTGGTTTATTACTCTAGTGTATGTTTTCTTTATTTTTTCCTAAATGGATGACCGAACTTTTGAAATAACTATTCGGCCGAATAGCGAAATGATTATTCAGCCGAATATTCGGTATTCGGCCGAATATTCGGTATTCGGTATTCGGCTTTTTTTACTATTCGTGCCAAGCAATCCCTAATATATATATGTATTTATATATATATATATCTATCAGTATATATATAAGTAGTATATATATATATATAATATATTAACCGTATATATATATATATATTATATATATATATTATATATATATATTATATATAATATATATATATCTATATATATATAATTATATAATATAGAGCATAATTCCATAAAAGGGGCCAGGAGAGTTATCTCGAAAAGTATAAACGTTAACGGAAAGAACTAATTACATATTTGGAGATGCAGCGTACAAAGAGCTTTTTATATGTAAAGGTCGTTTTATGAATTAAAACTAACGAATATCCTAGAGTAGACCGCATAGATATCAGGAGTCGGGGTCCTCTTGGCCTTCTAGATGGATCGGGGCTTCGGCAGCCCCGCTAGAACCTTGAGTTCAAGGAACAAATATAATTCCATCAGGGGGCTCAAGCCCAGATGGTGGAAACAGCGGCAAAGGGGGGCGGACACGAGGTCGCCCCCGTCGTCCACCTAGAGGGCGGACGAGACCCTGACTCCTGATATCTATGTGCGGTCTACTCTAGGGTATTCGTTAGTTTTACATCATAAAAAGACTTTACATATAATAAGCTTTGTACGCTGATTCCAAAATATGTAATTTATTTTTCTGTAAGTCTTACTGTTGGTTTTTGTTTTTTTTTTACATTCTAGTAATAAGCTTTAAACGCTGATTCCAAATATGCATGTAATTTTGTTTTCTGTAAGTGTCATACATATTTTATAATAGTAATAATATATATATATATGATATATATATATATTATATATAATATATAGTATATATTATAATATATATATATTTTAATATATATATAACTCATATATATATTAGCAACGTTTAACGATTACCTGGCCAATTTTATGATATTTTTTATAACAACATTTTTCTTACTTTTTCAAATATCATTCTTTTTTTACGTATCATTTTGTTTTTTTTTTCATTGAATTATAAATTTTTATATGAGAGAGGTTTGGCAAACACTGTTCCTAGTAACTTTAACATGGGAAACAAAATATCGATATTTTCGTGCAGAATCTTTTGTAAACTCAACTAGTTAGCGATCGGGCGGGGTGGACCAGGCCCCGCCTCTTGTTAAGGAGGGGTGGAGTTCGGTCCCACTCTAATAAAAAAAAAAAAAATAATAACCAATAAAAAAATAAAAATTTTGCTCATTTAATCAGCACGCGGTAGTACTAACAAGTTTTTATTTAAAATTAAAGGTAATTGTTGCTGTTGTTTTCTTAAAGAAAAATGTTAGAAAATTAGGGTACAAAAATGGTTCTTGCTCTTGAATGCAGATGTCAAAAGATGTGAGTTTTTTTAACTTTGTTATACAATAAAAAATTATGGATGGATTTTTAGAATTATGTTTTCAGTGGAGTAGCAGCTCGAGTATGTTAGCTTTACACTGGCAAAGTACAATTTCTTGGAGTCCAAAGCAGTATTAGTGGCAAAAAAGCGGGGCCTAACTTGGTCCGATTGACCCCGCCGTAAAACTTGATGGAGGGGTGACTCGGACCACCATTCTTTTTCGTATTTGTTACGTATTCTTATTGACATATTTATTACGTATAATTTAATTTAAATAATAAAAAGTTACTTTATATTAAGTGGAAAATTTTTAAAAATAATGAAATTTTAATAAAAAAAACGAATTTCAAAAAGAATTTCCAAATTTTGGGCGGAGAGGGGTGATTCGGACCACCCTTATTTTTATTGCTTTTTTTTTTATTATTAATTGATTTTTTTTATTACTTATTACGAATTTTAATATGATAATAATTATTATATTACAGTAAAGAATTAAAATATAAAATATGAATTTAATGTAAAAGACGAAGTTTAAGACGAGTGGTCCGGAGTTCCCCACCGCCTCAATGGTGGTCGGCTTCACCCCTCCACGGTCAGGCTGGTTATATCTTATTCTTTAAATAAAACTTTTTATTATTAGAATTACTTTATTATTTTTTTGTGTGCTTATGACCGACTATAGGGGCGTGATTTACAAAAAAAAAAAATTCCAAAAGGTGCATTAGGGGAGAGTACGGGAGCCAAGTTAATGCCTCAGGTGGTCCCGAGTCAAGCCGCGGCCGACGCTGACCAGTTTAAATTTGAGAAACATTTACATATGGAATGTAAGGGCCTAACTTGAATTTCGAATTTTTTCATGACTTAAACAGAAAAAAAAAAAGGCCTAAATTTTGACACATTTTCCCCTGTTGTATGGTATATATATTATATATATATATATATATATATATATATATATATATACTATATATATATATATATATATATATATATATATATATATATATAAATATATATATATATATAGCAACTGTGGTTCTCTTTTAAATTTCATAACTCTTTTAAATTTCACAACAGTGTTTCATAGGTATAACAACAAATCAATTAATTTTCCTAAAAATCGATTTTTTAAGAATCTGTTAACTCAACTATTACCAAATTAGTGGGCCTCATTCTAGTTTTAAGGGTCATCCTTGTTCAGGTTATGATAAGATTTGTTAATTCTACATAGATTTTCTCTGTGTATACCTAACAAAACAAATCATAACTTGAACTAGGGGCGCCTGAAATGAGACCTAACATTGAACGATCAAAAATGAAAAATCTATAGGTTTTAACAACTTTGAAAGGCTGTAACTTTTTTTCCTAAAGAGAGCGGCGATTTTCGTTTTCATTATTCTTCATATTTTTTTAGAGTATATCCTGTGATTTTTATAAAAAAGGGGGTGACACCCCTCTGCACTACTATTACCAAAAAAAAAAAACAACTAAACTTTTTGACACCATCTTTGTAAATTTGGTTTATATTTTTAATACAGTATTTAGTTTATTCACACTGGAAGGAACTCCACATTTATCAGCCCACTTGCCAAGAATTATATAAAACTGTCTAAGCTTGCACAAGGTTTTTATTTTATTTATACAACGTTGTGTTATACCATTTAGATTGGTGTCACTTGATACTTTAATGAATTTATCGTGTTCCTCATAGACCCGGCACCACTTAACAATATCATTATGAATAAAGGTTATTTACTCATTTTTTTTTATACATACGAGCCCTTGCACATGGTTCAAAGTCTGAACAAGTCCAAATTAGAATAGAAATGACAATAATCGTTTAAAAAACAATATCCGTACCGTCCGCTAATGATAAAGGTAGTTATTAAAAAATAAAAAATAAATATTATATAATGTTATTATAAAAACTATTATATACTTCCTCATATGTATCTCTTCTATTTTGGTTTTATTTTGGGATATAAAAACTTTATATATGCTCGAAACAATATTATGAAGCTACTAAAATCTTCTCATTTCTCTATGAAGATCGTAGTTAATGAGATATAAAGAAAAAAATTTACCCACTATTGATGCGGCAAATATTCTAAAAGCATATTTATTATCAAAAAATAATGTTCTATGCTAAGTTCACTCGTAGTCCTATCTTACATGTTACTGTTTAGTAAGAAACAGAAGAAGTAAAGTTTAAAAAATTATTAAAACGAGAGCGAATAACCATTATCATCATTTATTTCCTTACTTTATTAGTAAAGTATTTGAAAATTCTCCACGGTGCAGTTCTCTCGTGTTTATTCTGCTGACAATTCCTGTTTAGATAGAGAGGTACTTTAAAGATAGTTATCTGGAACCTTTATATAATATAGGTACTTTTTGAAAACTTTTTCGAATGAGTTCTTGATGTGCACGGTCTAACATTTGCCTTTTGCTTACTTAAAGACAAGTGTTATTGTGGAGAGGGGGGGGGGGCATAAATTACGTAATGTTGGAGAGGTAGGGTCTTTGATAAGTCAGAACATTTTCAGTGAATTAATTTCACCACACATATTGGGGAAATAAAAAACATTAAGCAAGATAACGAAGTCTCTAGAGTAGTTATAAATTTCCAAGGGAGAAGCATGACTCTCCTACATTAGTGTTTTTCTTTCATTTCTAACTGGAAAATTTATGTTACGGAAGTGTTGTGAAATTGATGAAATTGCTAAGGACAAATTGTCCACCTTATATCGTTCAAAATTTAGCTTTTCTTAATTACAGTTCTTCTGGAAAACAGTTTCAGCAAAAATGCGAGAGATAAAAACGGTAGAGCGTAGATTCTAAAAAAAAAACTCTCTGAACTTCACCTATGAAATTACCCCACGAGTGACAAGCCAGTCTCAAGTATAACTTTGTAATATGGTCCCAATTAACTCATGTGGAGGGTGTGACAAATTTTTTTTACACTATAATATATTTATTGAATTATATTGAATTTTTTTTTAGTTTTATTTCAATTAACTGAAAGTTTAAGTTATGAGACATAATTTATTTATTAAGAAATTGTTTATTATAGATGATACTGATTTTAATGATACTATTATGCTTAAATTTAGCATAATTCATTTGTTTTTTATAATATTCTTTTAAGATTACCACTTAAAAATTTTTAATTAATAGTGTTATGAAAAAATAATAGTCTTATACTTTCAGGAAATGGTTAAAAAACTGAACAGTTTAATATAATGATTATTCTTAAAATAAAAGGAAAATAAAAACAACAAATCGTTTATATTACACTTCTTATGTGCTCAAAATTAAATTTAGAAAATAGAGAAACGACATGAAACGATTTCAACTATAGACTCCGCAAGTCTTTACTCTTTCTCCACTGATTAGTTTGCGAATGTACATTGCATTTAAGCTGTTAAAGTTTTCTGAGCCAAGCTTTCACTTAATGTCAATTATTAAGGAGCAAGGTCATAGTCGTGTGAAAACAGCAATTGCACACAATAAATTGACTCAGCGAAAATTATTATCCCTTGGTGTTTGAGAATGCAAATTAAATATAATATTATTGAGATAAGCGTATATTTAATAGAAAACTTTTAGAAGTTATAGGAATAATAAGAAAAAATATAATAATATAAAAGATATATAAATCTAATGTGAGCACAATATTCGTTCCTCAATTGCTTGACTATCAGATGCCTCGCAGCTTAAAGGAAAAAATAATAAAAGAATATTTTTATTGTCAGTATAATGTATGACTGTGATTTTGTGACTCATGGATTGAATTGGCATTTATCTATATTGCGATTCTAAGTTTATATTCCTCAAATTATCTTTATTTCCTTTTTACGCATTTTTATTTACACTGATGTACAACAGATGTAAAAATAAATACCATATATATATATAAAAGACTCTTTCTTGCCTGTTAGCATGATATTTGAATTAATAATATATAAATATATAGTATAGTATAATGATATATATATATAGGTATATTAGTATATATAGTTATATATATATTATATCAGTATATATATATATATATATATATAATATATAATATATATATATATATATATATATATATATATATGAATTTTTAAATTTTATACTATTTACACCATTTTAATAATTTCATTTTGCAAATTCGTTAAATTTAAATCTAACTAATCCTTTTTAAAAATTATGAAAAAATATGTTGGAAATATATTAGTAATATGGTATATAGTATAATCGATTTTGGGTACCTTTATATGAGAATTTAATATATCTGATATATAGGAGAATTTTGAATAAATCAGAGAAAATTTGAATAATGTTTGAAATTTTTAAGCCTATATAAATAGTAGCCCACAAATAATTATATATATCACCTTAGATAAATACAAGAGTTACAATAGTTTATATAGTATAGCTTTATATTAATATATATATATATACGTATATATTATTATATTCGGTATATATATATAAATATATATATATATATATATATATAGTTAAAATTTATATTGTAATATAAATATATATATATAAATAATAGTTAATAAGCTATATTATTATATATATATTAAGTTGTAATATGGTAAATAATGCAGAGTGCGTAGACGTAATATATGATATAATATTATAATACTATAATACTATATCTAGTATATATATTATATATATATATATATATTATAGCGCTATTATATATATAAAAAAATATTGATAATATATAAATGATCGATTATATATTATATATATATTAGATATATAAAAGTTTACTGAAATTTGTATTATATATATTTATGCAATAGCTAGGAATATCTAGTATATATACTATATCGGAAGCTATAGTACTAGTGAACTTTATATATTAGGTTATTATATATATATATATATATATATATATATTATGTATATATCTACTCACGAGATAGATATAAATGCACGTATATATAGTATATTATAATATAGAATATAATTCATAAATAACAAATAAAAAGAGAAGATAAGTATATATATATTATAATGAGTGTGAAATATATATTATATAATAAAGAGATATGAATATAAGTAGAGTAATTATAAGTATATAGTATAGATATAATAGAGTATAAAAGTATATATATGTATAAGGTATTATAAAGGTAATAGTATATATATAATATATATATATATATAAAGTAGTATATATAAAGTAGGGAATGAGAATAGGTATATATATATCATCAGTCCCTGCTATGCCCCATTGAACTAGGGGTAGGCGATTCAATGAGCTGTCGGAGAATTCGAGGACGAGTGCATGAGCATTTCTAGGGTATAAAATTAGTGAGTAGCGAGGACCCAAATACAGAGGCTAACCATGTGTATATAAAGTATAGTGAATAAGGAAATAGGATGAGTATAATATAAGTATAGTAAGTAGAATGAGCTAATGTTATACTTTATATAGAGATGAAAGATGTCAGTAGGAGAACTAATGCATATGTACCATATAATATATATTTTTATTTATTTATATACTATTATATAAAAAAAATTATGTTATATATATATATAGATTTTTAATACTAATAACCTTTAAAGTATCAATATGATTTAAAATCTAGTATAATAATTAATTACTATATAATGATAAATATCAACATCCATCATATATACTATATCACCATATATATATGCATAATGACTTTTGCTTTAATACATCACCATATACTCAATAATAGAGGTATAAGAGTTTAAACATATTTATTTTTATATTTTAATATATTTGGAAAATGGTATCTTATAATTGATAATATTATATTATATTCAATAACATATATTATCTGTATATATTAAATATAAACTTTATTATATATATTATTATTATATATAATTATTTGAGTATTATAAATATATAAAGCTAATTTTTATATTTTAACAAAATTTTTTTAGTTATATATATTATATTACTATATATAACACTACATAGTATAAAATATATGACTCATATATGTATATATATCTATTGTGCTCTAAACGATGTGATTCAAACTGCTCAGTAATCAAAACCACCCCCCCAGACACCCTCTCACCCTACTCCTCCCCACCCACTCTCCTCCTCCTCCCCTCCTTGTGCTTCAAACGCGTTGTCTCTCAAAACGTGTGCTCAAGCCGCTGTATTCCCTATAGCACGTGTGTTCAACGTATGTGCCTTTTCCTGCGGTTTTTAGATAAAAATATAAGATATAAAAGCAACCCCTTTTTTACCCCTTTCACGTATTTTTTATATGTTTCTTACAATAATTCTTGACATTATTTGGTTTCGAAATGTCAAACTTTAAAATTCCAATTTTTATTTAGACAAGGAATTTGCCAGCCAGTGCTGAAGAGACTTCACATACGTAAGTCTTTGATCTATTTAAACTGTTTTTTAACGGCTATGTAGTTCTAAGAGTTTCTAAGAGTTATATTAATTTCTATTTTCAAAAGCTTTATTCAGAGAATTGCATTCGGGTCACTCAAAAATCAAATTTTTTTTGTGATTAGAGGAGATAAGGTCTCTTTCAATATTGTATAAGTTGTTAGTATCATTTAATAACAATAATATAATTTCTAATCGTATAAAGTTATTCTGCTACATCTCGTTTTAGATTATTAACTATAACTATAATATATATATTAATAATCCATAATAACGAATATATATATTATGAGCTCATATAATATACGTTATAAACTCAATAAAGCTTTATTATACCCACTAATTTATAATATTAAATAATATAGTACTATTATAATCTATATAAACTATCAATCATATATATATATATATATATATATTGATAAACTTATATAAAGAATATAATAATAATGTAATATACATATCGTATATATAATATATATACCCTATATACACAACTATATATATTTATATATTCAACTGATATAATAATAATATAATATATATATATATATAATATAGTATATAATATATAAATGTGTTAACATTAACAATTCCCACACTATGTGTGGGTGGGTGGGGCGTGACTGAACAAATAATTATTAAACAAAGAAAAGTTTTAAACATATAATGTTTTAAAAAAGGAAAAATTAATTATCATATAACTTGATTATAATTTATAACTATTATTTTATATCTTTTTTTCTTTTATGTGTAATATTCCTTTATATGCAGGAAACAATTTTCCTATCTTCTACAGATGTGAACTACAACAAGATTTATATATATATATAATGATATTTAACAATAAAAGATTATGATAATATTATAAGTTAATATAATAACTAAATTATACTTATATAGCTAATAACATATATAAATAACTATATAATAGTACTATCTACCTATATAACCATATACTATATATATATATATTAATATTAGTATCAAAGTATACATATATATATACTCTATAATATCACATATTATATAATCAATATAGTTAACTTTATACATAATTATATTAAACTATTATATATATATATATATAGGTTATAATAATATAATATATATTTTAATACATATATATATTATATCATATAAACCTTTATAATATATGAATTTTAATTTAAAAACATTAAAACTGTTATATACGTTTTATCATGTAGCCGAACAGTAGATCTATATATATTGTTAGTGTTGCATGATTTAATAAATATAGATAGGAAAAATGTGATGGTGGTAAGTAAACGTTTAACCTAAAACCAATTAAAAAAACAAAAAGATCGTCTCAGAAGAAAGCAGAAGATGAAAAAGAAGAGAAAAAGGAAAAAAATGAAACTATGAAGATGACCAAGCATACTTAACTGCATCAATTACGTTAGAAGTGGAGAAACAGTTCATAAGTGGATAAGAGATGCCTACAGACAACTAACAACAATTTCATAAGGTTCCAACAGCAAGTAACAAGCAGACCAGTGAAGACGTAAACAATGGTCACACAGTTAATCCCAGGTAAAATGCCCCAGTTTAACGTACGTGACTATTTCCGTCGCCACTTTCAAGATGTCACAATAACG
>JABUQX010002112.1:0-24549 GCA_015478945.1 Trachelipus rathkii | reverse complement strand
ATGTATATAAAAATTAAAAAATATTTATCCCGAAGGTTCAAAAGGTTAAAGGGCCGTGTTGGTGAGGAATCAACAGTACAATGTAGGAAAAACTGTCAGGAAGATTTACTCAGGACCCCTTTCAGGGTGTTACGGATAAAAAGGAATAACGTTTATATTTTAAAGCATGGGAAGAAAGAGGCAGTAGAAAATTTTAGAAATGTAAGAATTTTCCATAACATAACTGATAGGGACGCTGAAACCCAGGGAAAAAATAAAGTAATAAAAAAAAAATATATATACAGATAATTAATAAATAAAGAACAAAAAAGGATTGCTGAGAAAATTAAGGTGGCTCTTAGTTTCGTAGCATGCAATTACCTTAGAATTAGACAGGTAAGTTTGAATTGATACTTTATTCCTTCCAAAAAAAAAAAAAAAAAAAAAAAAAAAAAAAAACAAAAAAAAAAAAAAAAAAAAAAAAAAAAAAAAAAGAATCGCTCTCCTTCTATCCTCTATCTATCATAGACAAACGATGGCTGACCAAACACTAAATAGTAGTAATAATTTCCAGCAAGTTCCTTACAAAAGTCACAGAAGGTTGATTTAAATAGAAGGAAGCTGAATTGAAAAAAACTAAAGGAACATAAATTACATATAGTTTCAAAACCCCGAGGTGGGGGTATTAAAGAAAGGCATATCTCTCATTTATCTTGTATCTTCCATATTGATGTAACAATGTTATATCTGTATAAAGAGGAATTTAGGAATATTGTGGTCCACCAATTATAAAAACGTGGATCACAACTTTGACTCACAAATTACTCGTCAGTAAAAAATAATAACAAGAGGACTACTATAAGAAATAACGTCCTGAAAAAAAAAAAACCCTTGTTGCACTATTTAAGTAACAGTAATGATAAAGAATCCATATTAAGCTTCTCTAGCAAACCCAAATATTATAAATTATATGATTGGGAAATATTTAACAACCTTTTGTCATGGCCCAATTTTTTTTTTGTGAGAAGTGAGTCGTCAAAATTGCAATTTGCTGACCCAACGGCAACAAGAACGCATGTCTGCCGTCGAAATGTCTGCTATTTCGAGGGGGAAGGGAAGGCCATAGTCTGACTTCAAAGATACCAAGAAGAGAAGTGATTCGCAAATTGTGTTGTTTCGTATATGCCGCGTTAAAAAGGCCAGAACTGCAAGGATATAGCTATTGAAATATAAAAAATGTTATGATATATTATATATGTACCATTTTCACATTATATAAATAAAAATACATATATGACTATTGTATGATAAAAATCTGAAATCCAATTGTGTTTTTAACTGTTAATTATTTCAGATACACTCGATTAAATTATACCACCCTGATTAATTATATTAGTCTTAAAATAAAATAATAAAAAATGAAAAATTAAATAGTTAATCGTACCCCTTTTGCATGGCTGACAATATATACTCATTCAAAAATCATGATTATTAAATATAATTATATTATATAATCAATATAATAATAAATAGAATGTATAATAATTAAAAATAATATAATACAATAATAATATTATTTTATGGAAATTAAATTATGTAATAAAGTACTTTTAAAAATTAAAAAAAAGGCCAAACTAAAGAAGTTTTTAAAGGTTGTTTTTTAGAAAAAAAAATTTTAAATATCAAAAAAACAAATTAAAAAATATTATTAATGAACTTAAATTTAAATGAAGGTGAAGTTTTTAAGAAGTTGGTTCCCTTTTCACAAACTATAATTAATGACAAGATTAATTTGCTCATCTTCATTATGTCTTTAATTTCAATTAACAATACATTGTAAACCAAACACACCAATGTATACAATAATAATATTATTCTTTGTTAGAACCAATATTTATTATTCTTACAACTATTTAAAAAAAATGAGTTTGATGATTAACTAGCCTATATATATTATATATATACTATATTATATTTATATATATATATATATAATATATATATATTATATATATATAATATATTATATATATATAGTAATATATATATATATAATATATATATATATTATATTTAGTATATATATTACGAGCTTGTTATTCTTATATTTTTCTCTCGTACTTAATTTGCTTCTTATTTATTAATCTTTATCAGCTTAATTATTAATTATTATTATTATTATTATTATTATTATTATTATATTATTATTATTATTATTATTATTAATTATTATTATTATTATTAGTAAGTAGTAGTAGTAGTAGTAGTTGTAGTAGTAGTAGTAGTAGTAGTAGTGTATTATCAATTTTGCATTTAAAAACATGTTTTATTCGAAATTAACCATAAAAATAATTATTATTGAACAATTGCAAAAGAAAACACAAAGAAGGAAACATTAAAATCTCGACCCACGCTACATACTGTAAATAATTAATTTACATATTCCTTTGTAGTCAATAATAATAATAATAATAATAATAATAATAATAATAATAATAATAATAATAATAATAATAATAATAAAATAATAATAATAATAATTGATTAACGAATTGAGAATAAAATTTTAATAATAAATATAATAATAATAAATAAATAATAATAATAATAATAATAATAATAATAATAATAATAATAATAATAATAATAATAATAATATAGGATAATAATAATAATAATAATAATAATAATAATAATAATAATAATAATAATATAATAAAAATAATAATAATAATAATAATAATAATAATAATAATAATAATAATAATAATAATAATAATAATAATAATAACAAAACCCTATATTCAAAAAACTGTTTCCCATAGCCATACTGTAACATAATCAAACTTATAATCAATCCTATTAATTAATACATAATTCTCAAAAGCATTCAAAAGCATTCCTTTAAAGTTTAAACCTTAAAACCGAGACCAAATCCTATCCCATTACTTAAACTCTCTTTTTCTTTTTAAAAACGTTTCATAGCAAAGGAAAGAAACCCGGTTCTTTGTACGTCTTTAAAAAGGTTCGTCGTCCTAAATCTACGATTCCCGCACTATTTACAATGCATTTTATTTTTTAAGTTTAAACAAAAGGAAAGAGAAGAAGAAAACTCGTCCGGTACTCTTCTTTGATCCGATTACTAACGAAGACTGTTTTTAATACATAATAACAATACTAAGTAGAATATAGTTCTCGTTCACTTTCTTATACCTCATATATATTATGAATATTATATAATATATATATACTACTATAATACTACTATACTTTCATATATAGTTCTATATATTCTAAATTATACCGATAATTTTTCTAATTAACCTTTAAACAGAGACATTTAAGGCATATTCATTATATATTTGAGGATGTAATACCCCTCTATCCTATGCCTACCCCGTACCGTCCAACTTAATTTTTAACTCATATAATTGTACTATATTATATTGAGTTTTTGTTAATGATTGTATCTATTTCGTTTTAAAGTTCACCCCATAGTTTATCCTTTATATCATTTATTTTAAGATGTTGGACCAATGGTACACACTAGCCTAGAGCGGACACCTGATACACGCCTTAAAAAAAATGCGGTCGCCAAGTTTCAGCAGCAGGGATAATATATAATATATATATATAGTATATATATATACATATGCATATAATTTTTTAAGGTGTAACCTTTAATATATATATTTAGAATTCACTATAAATATTAATTGAACTACCCTACTATATATATCTATATACTTATATATTATATATAATCATTGCCCTATTATTATTATAAACTAGTAATAAAATTATTTAATTTTAATAAAGTTTAATTATTAACCAGATATATATATGTTTAAAAAATTTTAATTTTCCCAAATTATTACCTTTAAATTAATGATTAATAAATAAAATATACTTTTACTTGTGAATATTAAAAAAAAATTTAATCGTTTATTTTTATAAGAATAAAATTATGTACCAATGATGAGAAATCGGAAGGATGCAATACATCGATACGATTAATAAGTTTAATTCTATATATATATACTGTAGATGAAGATTTAATAATATTATATAGTGTGTTATTTAATATATATATTGTATATATAGCGGGTATACTATAGATTATATATTGATAAGCACAAAAGTAGTAAGTAAATCCGCTATAGCGGAGATACAATGCTTTAACGAATAGTTACTATATAAAATTATTAATATATAATGATGATTATGTATATCGGTAATTATTGTATATGCATGTATTCTAAATATAGTTATATATGTTATATATATATATATATATATAATAGCTCACCTGAGAACCTTGTTGAATTGAATAGAAACGGAGTGATATATTCAATAGTAATTAATATTTTCAAAAATTATTATTCAGTCAATTAGGCATCTTTATTATATGTATTCATATTGCTCTATAATCGAATATACATCCTTCTATACAATATACATTAGAATACATTTATATGTTGGCACAGCCATAATGCTATTTATCAATTGGATAATAAAATAAGTGACTACGCTGTATCCCAGCAGGCTCAAATGTGAAACTCAAGAAAAACAAAGTAAATGTGTTCGAATAACAAGGTATAAGGTGGAAGTATACGGTTGATTGTTATTACGTTAAGAGAAGTCGATTTAAAGTAAATAATTGCTTTAATATCTTTTATATAATTGAGTTAAAACATATTTAACCAAGGTCAACCTATATATTGAATATTTAAATTACAAAACCTCAAAATATATTTTCTTTAAATAAAAAAATTTAGTGAAGATGGGCAGAAATCGATTTAAAATATGGTATAAATTTTGCAATGATATATATATGTGAATTACATACCTATATATTATATAGCTCTAGAATTATAACTGAAATTATGTGATTGTTATTGTTATGACTTCATCTTTATATTTTCTATCACTCTATTCTAAATTATAATTTCTAATATTTATTATAATTTCAATATGTACTTACATAATTATCATATTACATTGGCTGAATATTCAATATCTTTAGTGATATCCTACTATAAACTGTTCTTCTATTATAATATAACCGAAAAATGTGGTGCTCGTTTGACAGATTTTTCTCATCTCATATATATGCGGTAAAATTTGTGCAAATAGAACATACATTTTTCCTGTATAAAGTTGGATAAGTACTTGCTCAAGAAATGGCTTAATTAGTGGTGCCATTATACTTAGTTAATATATTAGGTGAGATTAATATAGAAAATTAAACGTGACTGGTATCAAATTTGTTATAAATTATGTATAATATTGGAAAATATTATCTTATATTGTAATATATATAAAAAATCGCTAAATATATTTTTATATATTAGATTTTTATACCAGTTAGTATTATAGAGATGGCTAATTCTTGTTTCATAGAATATCTCAACACGATAGCGAATGAGAATAGCTGCCTGTTTGAGTTACATTATACGATTTTTGTTAAATAATTTAAAAGTGATTTTTTATTTTAGTTGACGTTGTAATCTTTTATCGGGTTAAATTATTCTTTTGTTCCTTAATTCATTGAAAGACTAAAATAAATAAATAAGTTTTTGTTAATTTCAGACATTGATACTCGAAAGTGCTCAAAGAATTAGAAAATCAATGAACTAGCAAATAACTTGAGCTCATTTGTAATGTGTATATATATTCATTCCTATTTGTCGTAAACATATGAATACTTAAATTTAAAAAAGGAAGGAGTTATTATGAATGAAAAATTTTTAGTCCCCATGTTTAAAAGAGAGAGACCCCTAAGATCTTCATTTTTGCTTATTCAAATAAGAATATTAACATTAAATTTTGATAGTTCATTATATATTTAAGTAATTTCCTATAGGAATTTGCCTTTTTCCAATGGGAAACCCTATTTTCTTTTCCAACGCCGACGACAAGTCTCATTTCTTCTAATTAACGTAAATTTTCTCAGTTTTAATTTTTGAACAATTGAAACCAATAATAGTGTAACAAAATACTTAAACTTATCCATATTCCTCTGAGATAAGTAAATTATGGGGTCACCAAAAACTTTATCTTTTCAGTTTATGAAATATTATTGAAACTCCAAGTACTAAAATAAGATTTTCCAATATGAAAAAAAGCCTAATTTTCTTTTTTCTTTACAAGCTTACCTACGCGCGAATATACAAATATCCACAATTTAATTATCTGACACAAATTATATAAACATGACTATTAAGTATTTCATACCTGGTAAAAAAAAAATTGCTCTGCAATGATAAATATATATATATATAATCTGTAATTGGTGATAAAGCTTAAAACTTGGGAGAATAAAAGCCACAGTAAAATATTATTTAGTTAAATAAATCGATAGGCAAGAAAAAGGTATCTAAAGTAAAAAATTGATAATGAAATTAATAAAACGTGGGAAAAATAAATGAGGATAAAAGAAAAAAGTGTAGAGTTTATATGTTTAACAAAGTAACAGAAATAGTAAGTAGATAAAAAGGAAAAAAATATAAAATATCCACAATAGTAAATGAAAGAAATAGGTTTGATTTAATCTTAAATTGATTTAAAATAAAAAGAAAATATACATAATAGAAAAACGAATTATTTGATAATTATTCAAGTCATTAAGTAAAAATTAATAAAATATATTTAAGTGTTATAGATATATTGTATATAATTAATAATATAATTTTACCAAATTAGTAGAAAATTCATTATTGTGATGTGATATTATAGAATATACTAACCATTTATAAATCTTACAATTATTAGTACAATAATATTATATATATATATATAATGCTTAGTAATGTAATTTAAAGCAAATGTCTCAGTGGGTTATTATTTTTAAACTTTTCCTGAAATATAAAATTTTCGAGAATAGTTATAGGAATATAAATGAACTACTATGTCCCTTAATTAATAATATTACGTACAATAACCTAAAAAAATAATCGAATATTCTCAACATACAAACAATGACAAGCTCACTATTTACAAAACACACAAATTACTATTAAATTAATATTACTTAACTATATTCCTAGTCTGAATGATAAATTCCGCTCGGCATTCGCTGACTAAGGAAATCACAAATTCCAAGCTACATATGAGTATCTAGTTCCATAAAAAAAAAAAAAAGTTACACCTACATAGTAGATTCTCGCCTCCATATATATATACCTGTGGCAAGGAATTACTTGTCTACATTATTCACAGCTTCAATAATAGAAATATCTCCAAGGTTCTTTCATTCCTTATCACTTAACCAATTTTAACAAAAGCATTAAGTGAAATTTTAAATTTTACCAAACTAGTTACAAGAAATTATGGGAGGAATAACTGGACTCCCCAAAAATTTGTGTAGTAAAGACAATACATTTCAAACTCCCTCACCCTCCCTAGAGCCCTAACCATGAGCTGGCATCAAACAATTACTTTACTACACGATTTAATTTATTAGATCTACTCTCATATTTCAAACCATTTGTATTCTTAAGACTTTTCCTCTCATCTCATTCTTGCCCACAGGAACGCTCACGGTCTTTACCATCTCTTATCTTCATAAGATCCGATTGATTTATATTTCTCCTATTCTCAGAGAGTTTGAATGCGTAGATGCCAATTATATTCTAACTCAAAAAACTGCAGGTAAGCGTCAACAAATTTTCTTAAAAAAATTATATATATAATCTATTAAAATAAATGATTATATGCGAAACTAGCATATGTTATTACTCATTAATCCAATAATATAATATTCATAACAGGGAATCTGTTATCATAACATTTTTCTTAAATAATGGAATTAAAAAACCACTCCTTCCAAATCACGGTTGCAAACAACTACTACTAACGCCACATTTACCCTGAATTCACTCTGAGTTCTAAGGAGAACGCAAGCTAAGTACCAAACGTAAGATGACAGATTATGCTTTAATCTTTTAATTATTAATTTAATCAAATTTTATATTAATTGAAGACAATTTTTATTGCTGAATACAATATTTATCTACATTTATCTTTAAATAAACTTTTTCTTAAAAAAGTATTCTAGCTTAGTAGAAGAAAATTAGTTCGTCTATGCTGGAACTTTCCCAAAGTATAATTATATATATATATATATATATATATAATATATAGTACTATATAACTAGTAATAATATATAATAATTATATATATAAATATATAAATATATATATTATATATATAATATAAAATATATATATATATATAATATAATATATTATATATATAATAATAGCGCATGGGCGGTTAAAATAAACCGGTGTTTCTTTCCAACAAATTTTATTTTTTGCATAAAAATCCAGCTCAAAAACCTAGAATTTAATTAAAATAAAATAGGACAAAAGAGCAAAAAAGGGAAATTAAAATAAAATGATAAAAACACATTAAAGATATAAAGATAAAAAGGAAATTAAATTAAAATAATATAAACAGATATATAAAAGTACCAAAAAGGAAGAAAAAATAAATAAATATACAAATGAACCAAAGGGGAATTAAAATAAATTGGGGATATAAATATAAACATCGCAAAATAAATAAGCACAAGCATAGTTATATAAGAGAGAGAGAGAGAGGAGAGAGAGAGAGAGTCCTCATTTAGAGAGAGAGAGAGAATAAGAGAGATCGAATAAAAAGAGAAAAGAAGGAAAAAGAAGAAGAGAAGAAGAAGAGAGAAGAGAGAGAGAGAGAGAGAGAGAGAGAGAGAGAGAATATGCTCAGAACAAAATTAAAATAATTTAATAAAATAAAAAAAAAAAAACAAGGCTAATATTGAAAAGGTAACCAAACAAAAATTATATATATAAAAAAAAATAATAGGAGAGAGGACAAGGTATAATTGTAACTATAACTTAATAGTAATAAAATTAAAAGGGAGAGAGAAAAATATAATGAAAGAAAAATTATTTATAGGATCCTTAGTGATTATGATTATCCTTATTTTTCAGAAAATATAAAAAAAAATGATACTAGTCATGAAATAAAATAAAACGATAAAATTAATAAAAAGCTTCCTAATGGAAGAAAGTAAATGAAAACGTTTTTTGTCTTGATAATACTCATTAAAATAATACTCAATAATACCAAAGACAAATAAATTACTACTACTAACTACTACTACTACTACTACTACTACTACTACTACACTACTACTAATAACAACTAAAACACTAATAAGTAATAATAATAATAATAATAATGGATAATAATAATAATTCATGAAAAATAATAATTGAATATAATCTATAATATTAGATATGAGAACATATTCATGAAACAAAATTTCATCAATAATAAAAAATTGAATAATACTTTATAATGGCTTTCCTGGAACTAATAAATAATAATAATAGATACATTAATAAATTAATAATATTAATCTATAATAATTTGAATGAAACATATAATGATAATGCTAGCAACAAATTGTAATAATAAAAATAGTAATCCTAATAATAATAATAAAAAATTAATAATAATAAATAATATAAGAATTAATAATTAATAATAATAATAATAATAAAAATTAATAATAATAATAATAATAATAAAAAAATAATAATAATAATAATAATAATAATAATAATAATAATAATAATAATAATAATAATAATAATAAAAATAAATAATAATAATAAAAAAAATTAAGAAAAGTAGAAAGAAGAAGCACAAGAAGAAGAAGTCACGAAGGAAGGGAAAAGTTTCGGAAGAAGATCAAGTACAAGATTGGCAAGAAGAGGAATAAAATAAAGAAGAAGAAGAAGAAGAAGAAGAAGAAGAAGAAGAAGAAGAAGAAGAAGAAGAAGAAGAAGAAGAAGAAGGTTATATAACACTGATAATATGAGAATCATGAATTTGGTACTAGTAATAAAATACTAATAATACTCCTAAATAATCGTCTAAAAGGAATGGACTAATGCAGTGGTTTTCAAACATTTTAGGTTCAAGGCACCCATAGCTCATCAAGAATTATTCGCGGCACCCATAGTGATACCTAATCATTATTATATTAATTATATAAGATATTAGTATATTAATATATATTATTAATAGTATATAATATATATATTATACATATACTAATTAAATACTAATGACATACTATACTGAAACCGTATTTTAGTATATTATATTAAAATAAGTAATATAAGATAATATAATAATAGTACTAAAAAATATAAATATTTTAATATATATATATATAATAATATATATATAAGTTATAATATAAGTAAATATATAAATATATATAATAAGTATTAATAATATATATATATTTAAAGTATATACATGTTAATATAAAAGTAATAAGTAAATATTATAATATATATAATATTATATATATATAATATATATTAATATATAATAGTATAAATAACTAAATGACGCCAATACTAGTCAGTGAGGTGAGATATAGTAGATAGATATTGTTAGTATATATAATAAATATATATATATAATATATTATATATATAAGTATAATAATAGTTAATACATAATAATATATATATATAATATAAGAAATATTATTTTATTTAATATAATATATAGTATATATAATAATATAATATTAATATATAATAATATATATAGTAAATATATAATAAATAATATATATATATATATTAGTATATTATATATATATATAATAAATAAAATGGCAATGATTGGTACAAATACTAGTAAAAAGAAGAAAAAGAAAAAGAAATACAATATATAATATATAAGGTATATATATATATATAAATATATATATACTATAAGAATCATATATATAATATATAAGTAATATATATATATATATAGCTTATTATATATATATATATAATATAATATAGTATTCAATATATATAAATAAAAATGTGAAAAAATAATTATATATAATATTTAATAAATATAGATATATAATATATATATATATATATATAAATATATATAAGTAGTTATATATATATATATTTAAATATATATAGTATAGAATATATAGATAATAATATATATATTATTAATATAATAAATAGTTATATAGTAAAATAGTATATAATACATAGTAATACATAATAATAATAATAAAGTATGTTATGTTATATGTTAATATATATGTGCAGTCAATATTTTGCTAAAGCTATAGTATATAGGCTTATAAGTAGGATAAAGAAATATGATGCATTATATATTATATAGTAAGTTGTATTCTGTACTTACTTATCTTCGTAGAGTTAAGAATATGAGGAATTATTTTTTACCCTTGATAAAAATCAAAAGCTAGGTTTAAGAGACTTGAGAATTTATCTACATATAGAGTAACACTTCAATTACAAATTAACAAGATATTAAGAACGGACATTCAAACTGGATATCAATCACTGTGAGAGGGTGATAAAGTGGGGCTTGTACTGAACACAAAAAAATTTTCCGCGCATTTATAGTGGCCTTCTATTCATTGATGCCATCAATAAATGTTACTAAGAATGGAATCATAGAAGAGGCTGAAATAATTGATATGGGAAAAGATTATTTTGAATAATGAATCGTAAAGATTGAAGGCCTTTTTAGAAGAAATAAACCAGAGTCGAGGAGTATCTTGTTGGCTTATTTTCTTATAGCCTAATCACTATCATTTTAAATTTAAAGAATGAAAAGACAACAGTTAGACACTTTTTCATAGTATCTTATTTCTTTACTGCTTCTTAACATTCTTTAACATTTTAGAAACAAAATTGAAGTTTCAGGTTCTGTTTGTGATTATCTTAACCAAATTGTACTAAGATGACTTAGTTCTTCAATTTGAAGTGTAAATCTTAAGTTTGGTAACATAGTATGGGTCCTATGTTAAAATCTGTTCTTTTCCTGTATTTTCTGTTATATGTTTCTTTTAAGTTTTCACCTAAGAAATATATATTTTTTCTGTTATATATTTCTATTAGTTTTTCTACAAATATGCATTGTTTTCCACCATACATATAAAAATATCTAAACATAGTTTTTAATGTGTATTCTGTAAATAAAATATGAAATTATATATATTCTATTTATATTTTCTACAAAATAAAATATAGTTTTCTTAAATATGTTTTTAGTAATTTTTCTGTAATATTGATGGTCTATTTTCTTTTTTTGGTCTTCTAACGGTTCTTTTGAGAACAGTTTACATTAATAGTTCTTTAAATGTCCTACTGAAGAGGGCATTCCACGGCAATTTTTTAAACTTTATGTTATATTTTACATTCCATTTTCCAACTAAATTATTGAAGGTTTGATGGTTTATTTTATGTTCATTATTCCATGAATAAATTTCACTATTGGTCTCCTTTTTCCTAGGTAGACTATTTGTCATTTTGGGTTAATTTTACACTTTTACCATATTTTCCTTTATGGCCTAAATTTTTTTTTAAAATGTGGAGAAATGGAATACACAGATGTTTCTTAACACATCTTTTGACTAATTCTGCGTTAGGTTTGAGAACCACAAGATTGGGCTAAGTCAGATTTCTATTCTCCTTATTAAAATAAATTATTTTTCAATGTGAATTTCAGTAGCTTTCCTTTTTTTTTTCATTGCTATCTACATTCACATTTAGACCAACCCCTAAGAAAGAGGTCTCATAGCTATGAAACCTCTTTGTATCTTCTCGTAGATGGCTTGCATTTCAAGACATTTTAAAGGTAGTCAGCCATTTTCACTTGTTGATCTCCTAGAAACCCTTGGAAGGGCTTTTCTTCCCGAAGTGACTCTAATTCCTCACTTAAAACCATCTAAAAACTTCCAGTCAATTTTATAATACTTTGTATTTCAGAGCTATACAATTAATGTTCTGATTCAAAAAAACCAAATTTATCAAATATTAGAATTTTTATAAAATATCAACTTTTTGACTCCAAACTTAACAGCTATTAAAAATCCGAATCACATCGTATTCTCACTTAAAACCCAACTAAAAACGTCCATCACTTTCTAGATCGATTTCGACTAAGCGATGTAATTAATGTTTGAATATCAAAAAACCAAAATTATCAATTAAAAATAAAAAATGAATTAAAACCTTTTTACTCCAAACTATAACATCTATTAAAAATCCGAAGTCACATCGTTTTCCTCACTTAAAACCCAATCTTAAAAAGTTCCAGATATTTTACGACTGTATTTCACGAGCTATGACATTTATATGTTGAATTTCAAAAACCAAAATTTATCAAATTTTAAATTTTATCTAAATAATAAGACTATTACTCCAAACTATAACACTTTAAAATTCAAAGAACCATCTTTCCTCACTAAAACCCATTAAAAACGTCCATATTTTCTACGACTTGTATTTCACGAGCTTTGGACATTAAATTTTCAATTTCAAAAACCAAAATTATCAAATTTAGAATTTTATAAAAACAGACAGAGACAAAAAACATAACAATAAAAATCCGAAGTTACCTTCGTTTCCTTCACTTAAAAAACCATCAAAACGTTCATCACTTTACAAGAACTTTACTTGCACGAGCTATGGAATTATATGTTTATTAAAAAACCTACAATTTATCAATATTATTTTTATCTAAATGAATAAGAACCTTTTACTCCAAACTATAACAGCTATTAAAATCCGAATACACCTCGTTTTCCTTACTTAAAACCCAATCTAAAACGTTCCAGTCATTTTTCTACGACTTGAATTTCACGATTATGACATTCTAATGTTTGAAATTCAAAAAACCAAAATTTATCAAGTTTACATTTTTATCTAATGAAATATTTGCATTGCTCCAAAAGTTAAACAGCTATTAAAAATCCGAATTCACCACGTTTCCTTACTTAAAAACCAAATCAAAAACGTTCAGTTATTTTCTAACGACTGTATTCACGAGTATGGACATTTATATTTTGAATTTCAAAAACCTAAAATTATTTTCAAATTTTGAATATTTATCTAAATGAATTAAGAACCCTTTACTCCAAAACTAACAGCTATTAAAAACCGAAGTGACCTTCGTATTCATCACTAAAACCCAATCAAAAAACTTCCATTCACTTTTACACTGTATTCACAGTAGGACATTTATCATTAGTGATTTACTGTTCCATTTGTAGATGTATTTTTAGAATTATTATTCTACTTTTGTTGTTCCCTTTTATCCAAAACTATAACACTTTAAAAATCGAAAGTCCCCATCGTATCCTCACTTAAACCCAATCTTAAAAAAGTTCCATCACTTTCTCGACTTTATTTCAACGGCTATGGACATTTATATGTTGAATTTCAAAAAACCTAAATTACAAATTTAGAATTTATATCTAAATGAATTAAACCATTACTCCAAAACTATAACAGCTTTAAAAATTCCAAAAGTCACCATCGTATTCATCACTTAAAACCAATCTAAAAAATTCCAGCCACTTTTCTACGACTTATATTTCACGAGCTATGGACATTATATGCGTTCAATAAGAACAACCAAAATTATCAAATTTAATATTTTAAGTCAAAATTAAGAACCTTTTTACTCCAAAAACTATAAAGCTCATTAAAACATTCAATCACCATCAATTTCCATTACTAAAACCATCTAAAAACACTCCAGTTAATTTTCTACGACTTGTATTTCACGAGCTTTGGACATTTATAGTATGAATTCAAAAAACAAAATTAATCAAATTTAATTTTTATCTAAATGAATAAAACATTTTTACTCCAAAACTATAACATATAAATCCGAAGTCCATCGTTTTCCCACTTAAAACCCAAATCTAAAAAACGTTCCAGTCATTGTCTACTACTTGTATTCACGACTATGAATTTATATGTTGAATCAAAAAAACCTAAATTACAAATTTAGAATTTTTATCTAAAATGAATAAGAACCTCTACTCAAAAACTATAACACTATGAAAATCAATACCTTGTATCCTCACTAAACCCACTCTAAAACGTTCAGTCACTTTTCTACACTTGATTCAGATTTCATATTCTTTGTATTATTCAAAAAACAAATATCAAAATTTAGAAATTATCTAAAAGAATTAAGAACTTTTACTCAAAACTATAACAGCTATTAAAAATCCAGTCACCATCGTTTCCTCACTTAAAACCCAATCTAAAAACTCCAGTCCACTTTTCTACACTCGATTTCACGAGTATGACATTATATTGAATTTCAAAAACCTAAATTTATCAAATTTTAATTTTTATCTAAAAAATAAGAACCATTTACTCCAAACCTATAACAGCTATTAAAAATCGAATTCCATCGTTTTCCCGCACTTAAAACCAATCTAAAAACGTTCATCATTTTCTACGATCTGTATGTCACGAGCTAAGTACATTTATTGTATTGAATTTCAAAAACACCAAAAATTTATCAAATTTAATATTTTTATCTAAATGAATTAAGAACCTTTCTCCAAACTTATAACTGCTATTAAAATTCCAATCACCATCGTTTCCTCACTTAAACCCAATCTAAAAACGTTCAACACTTTTTAAACTCGTATTCACGAGCTATGACCATTTATGTGTTAATTTCAAAACAAAATTACTCAAATTTAATATTTTCATAAATGAATTTAAAAACTTTTACTCCAAAACTATACAAGCTATTGAAAATCCATCGTTATCCTCAACTTAAAACCAATCAAAAACGTTCCAGTCACTTTTTTACGACCTTCTACGATTTGTATTCCACGAGCTATGGACATTTATTTGTTTGAATAAGAACAACCAAAATTATCAAATTTAATATTTATCTAAAGATTAAAGAACCTTTTATCCAAACTTAACAAGCTATTTAAAAAATCCAAGTGACAATCGTTTTTCCTCACTAAACCCAATCTAAAAACGTTTCCGTCACTTTTCTACGACTCTATTTCACGACTAGACATTATATGTTGAATTTCAAAAACCAAAATTATCAAATTTAATATTTTTATCTAAATGAATTAAGAACCTTTTTACTCCAAAACATAACACTTAATAAATCCGACAATTCACCATTCTTTTCTACTTAAACACAATCTAAAAACGTCAGTTATTTTCTAACGAATTTATTCACGACTATGGACATTATATGTTTGAATTTCAAAAAACTAAAGTTATCAAATTTTAGAATTTTATCTTAAATAGAATAAACCTCCTTATCAAAACTTATAGCTATTAAAAATCCGAAAAGACCTTCGTATTCCTCACTAAAACCCAATCTAAAAACTTTCCAGTCCTTTCTAGACTTGTATTTCACAGCATGACATTTATTATTGATTTCAAAAAACCAAATTTATCAAATTTGTAGATATTTATCAATTAAAATTAAAAACTAACTCCAAACTATAACAGCATAAAAATCCGAATTCACCATCGTATTCTCATTAAAACCAATCTAAACAAACTTCCATCACTTGTCTACGACTCGTTATTTCACGAGCTATGGAACATTTATATGTTTGACATTCAAAAAACCAATTATCAAAATCTTTTAATAATTTATCTACCTGATTAAGAACCTTTTTACTCCAACACTATAACAGCTATTATCCGAAGTGACCATCGATTTCCTCACTTAAAACCCAATCAAACTTTCCAGTCACTTTTCTACGACTCATATTTCACGATTATGTTTTTTTATATGTTGAATTCAAAAATACATTATCAATTTAATATTTTATCTAAATGAATAAGAACATTTACTCCAAAACTATAACAGCTATTAAAATCGGAAGTCACCATCGTTTTCCACTTAAAACCCAATCTAGAAAACTTCATTATTTTTCTACAACGAGGAATTCGTGAGGTAGTGTCAATTTCAAAAAAAACCTAAATTTATCAAATTTAGAATTTATATCTAAATTTAGAAACCTACAATTCAGGATCATGATCTGAAGATCTAAAAGTGACCTTCTATCTCACTTAAAACCAATCTAAAAACGTTCCATCACTTTCTACACTTGTATTTCACTGCTATGGAACATTTATATAATGAATTTCAAAAACCAAAATTTAATCAAATTAAATTTTATCTAAAGAATAAAACCTGTTCCTACATAGCTTAAAACACCTATTAAAAATCCGTATCACCACTATTTTCAGTTGCAACCAATCTTAAAAACGTCTCCAGCACTTTTATACTGGAGCCTTCACCTTATAGTTTCCTGTTTGAGAATTCAAAAAACACAAATTATTTAAGTTTAATATTTTTATCTAAATGAATTAAGAACCTTTTTACTCCAAAACTCTAACAGCTATTAAAAACGAAGTCACCATCGTATTTCCCACTTAAAACCCAATCTAAAAACTTCTCTTCTACGACTTGTATTTCACGACTATGGACATTTATATGTTTGAATTTCAAAAACCAATTATCAATTACAAAAAACAAATGTATTAAGAACCTTTTTACTCCAAAACTATAACATATTAAAAATCCGAATCACCATCGTATTCCTTACTTAAAACCCAATCTAAAAAACTTCTATTTTTCTACGACTTGTCTCACCGAGCTGGTACATATATGTTTCAATTTTCAAAAACTAATTTATCACAATTTAGCGTTTATCTAAAGAATTAAAATATTACTCCAAATATATTACTGCTATTGACAGTACGATGACCTTCCTATTCCTCACTTAAAACCCAATCTAAAACTTTCCAGTCACTTTTCTACGACTTGTAATCATGCCGTTGATAATTATTTCAAAAACCAAATTATCAAATTTCAGAATTTTTATCTAAATGAATTAAGACCCTTTACTCAAAACTATAACCTTACTCTCAAGTGACCTTCCTATTCCTCACTTAAAACCCAATCTTAAAAACGTTCCAGTCACTTTTCTACGACTCGTTTTTCACGAGCTATGGACATTAATGTTTAAATTTCAAAAACCAAAATTATCAAATTTTAATCTTTTATATAAATGAATAAAACCTTTTTACTCCAAAACTCTAACACATTTAAAATGCCGATCCCCATCGTTTTCCCTCACTTAAAACCAATTCTAAAAAACTTCCAGTCACTTCTCACGACTCGTATTCACGAGCTAGGACATATATATGTTTGAATTTCAAAAAAACAAAATTATAAAATTTTAATATTTTTATCTAATGAATTAAAACCTTTTAAACTCAACCTATAACAGCATTAAAATTCAAGTCACCATCGTTTCCTTACTTAAAACCCAATCTAAAACGTCAGTATTTTTCTACACTTGTATTTCACGAAAAATCTCTCTTTATTTGGTCATTCAAAAAACCTAAATTTATCAAAATTAAATGATCTAAATGATTAAGAACCTTTACTCCAAAACTATACACTATTAAAAATGAAAGTCACCATCGATTTCCTCACTTAAAACCAATCTAAAAACGTTCCAATTACTTTTCATCGACTTGTATTTCACGAGCTTTATATTTATAGTTTGAATTTCAAAAAACAAAATTATGGAAATTTAGAATTTTTATCTAACTGAATTAAGAACCTCTACTCAAAACATATAACAGCATTAAAATCCGAAGACCTCGTATCCTCACGTAAAACCCAATCTAAAAAAACTCCAGATCTTTTCTAAGACTTGTATTTCACGAGCATGGACATTTATATTTTCATTTAAAAAACCTAAAAATTTATCAAATTAGATTTATCTAAATGATTAAAAACCTTTACTCCAAAAACCTTATAACAGCTTTAAAAAATTCGAAGTCACATCGATTCCTCACTAAAAACCAACTCAACCGTTCCATTCACTTTTCTACGACTCGTATTTCACGACTATACATTTAATGTCTTGAATTCAAAAAACCAAATTATATCAAATTTTAATATTTTTATCTAATAATTAAAACCTTTACTCCAAAACTATAACAGCTATTAAAAATCCGATAATACCATCGTTTTCCTCACTTAAACCCAATCTAAAACGTCCATACTTTTTTACGACTTATGCACGACTATGGACATTATGGTTTGAAATTCAAAAAACCAAAATTTATCAAATTTTAATATTTTATCTAAATAATAAGAACCTTACTCAAAACTAAACAGCTATTAAAAAATTCAACAGTAACCATCGTTTTCCTCACTTAAAACCCAATATAAAAACTATCAAAATATTTTTTCTACGACTTGTATTCACGAGCTTTTTACATATATGTTTGATTTTCAAAAAACCAAAATTTATCAAATTTTAATTTATCCCCCTTTCTTTGATGTTATTTGTATTCCAGCTATTAAAAATCCGAAGTGACCTTTGTATTCCACTTAAAACCCAATCTAAAACGTTCCAGTCACTTTTACGACTTGTATTTCACGACTATGGACATTTGTATTTTGAATTTCAAAAACCTAAATATCAAATTTTAGCATATTTATCTAAATGAATTAAGAACTTACTCCAAAACTATAAACACTATTAAATATCGAATCACCATCGTTTTTCCTTACTTAAACCAATCTAAAACGTCAGTTATTTTTCTACACTTGTTATTCAGACATGACATTTATATGTTGAATTTCAAAAACCAAAATTATCAAATTTAATATTTTATCTAAAATGAATTAAAGTTATTTTCCCAAAAGTATATAAGCTATTAAAAATCCGATCAGCATCGTATTCCTCATTAAAACCCAATCTAAAAACTTCCATTTAATTTTCTACGACTTGTATTTCACGAGCTATGTACATTTATATGTATTGTAGTAAATTATCAAATTTTAGAATTTTATCTAAATGAATTAACCTTTTACTCAAAAACTATAACAGCTATTAAAAATCCGCAGATACTTTAGTATTCCTCAACCCAATCTAAAAACGTACCAGTCACTTTTCTACGACTTTATTCACTAGCTATGGACATTATATGTTGAATTTCAAAAAACCAAAATTATCAAAATCTTTAGAATTATGGTATAGAATTTAGAACCTTTTACTCCAAAACTATAACAGCTATAAAAAGATCCAATCAACATCGTTATTCCTCACTAAAACCAATCTAAAAAACGTCCATCACTTTTCACGACTCTATTCACGAGCTAAGACATTATATTATGTGAATTTCAAAAAACCAAAAATTATCAAATTTAAATTTATCTAAATGAATAAATAGAAAGAGTAATAAAAAAAAAATAAAGCTATAAAAATCACAATGCCTTCTTTTTTCCTCACTTAAAACCCAATCTAAAACGTTCCAGTCACTTTCTATGACTTGTATTCACGAGCTATGGACATTTATTTGTGTAATTTCAAAAAAACAAATTTACAAATTTAATATTTTATCTAAATGAATTAAGAACCTTTACTCCAAAACTATAAAGCTATTAAAAATTTTTATCCACGTTTTCCTCACTTAAACCCAATCTAAACATTCCTATTTCTAAGAGTTGTATCACAGCTTGGACACTTTATATATTGAATTTCAAAAACCAAAATTTATCAAAATTTTAAGAATTTATCTAAATAATGAAAACCTCTTACTCCAAAAACTATAACACTATAAAAATCGAATGACCTCTATTCCACTAAAACCCAATCTAAAAACTCCATCACTTTATAAGACTTCATTCACAGCTATGAAATTTATTTATGTGAATTCAAAAACCTAAATTATCAAATTTTATTATTTTATCTAAATAATAAAAACCTTTTACTCCAAAACTATAAACAGCTATTAAAAATCCGAAGTCACCATCGTTTCCATTACTTAAAACCAACTAAAAATCGTCAGTTATTTTCTACACTTATTTCACGAGCCTAGACATTTATTGTATTGAATTTCAAAAAAACCAAAATTATCAAATTTAATATTATTATCTAAATGAATAATTATCTACCTGCAATAAACGTATAACAGCATTAAATCCGAAGTCACCATCGTATTCTTACTAAAACCCAATTCTAAAACGTTCCAGTATTTTCTACGAACTTGTATTCACGAAGATGGACATTATTGTTATGAATTTTCAAAAAAACCTAAATTTATCAAATGTTAGAATTTTTATCTAAATGAATAAACCTCATTACTCAAAAAACTTATAACAGCATTAAAAATCCGAAGATACCATATTATTCCTCACTTAAAACCCAATCTAAAACGTTCCAGTCACTTTCTACACTTGTATTCACTAGCTAGACCATTTATATGTCTAATTTAAAAAACCAATTATCAAATTTCTAAATTTTATCTAAATGATTAAGAACCTGTACTCCAAAAGTATAACAGCTATAAATCCGAAGTGACCTTCCTATTCCTCACTTAAAACCCAATCTAAAAAAACTCCATCACTCTTCTACGACTCGTATTTCACGAGCTAAATGGATTTAATGTTTGAATTCAAAAAAAACCTATAAAATTTATCATTTTTGGAATTTTAATTATTACAAGAGGTACTTTACTCCAAAACTTAACAAGATTTAATCCGAAGTGCCCATCGTTTTCCTCACTTAAACCCAATTCTAAAAGACGATTCCAGTCATTTCTACGACTCCCCTATTTCAACGAGCTATGGACATTATGTGTTGAATTTCAAAAAACCAAAATTATTCAAATTAATATTTTATCTTAAAATAAATAAGAACCTTTTACCCCAAAAACATTATTCAAAGCTATTAAAATCCAAAATATACCATCGTTTCCTCACTCATAAAAACCCAATCCTAAAACGTCCAGTTATTTTCCACTTGTATTTCCGATCATGGACATTTATATGTTTTAATTTTTTTCAAAACCAAAATTTATCAAATTTTTAGAATTTTTATCTAAATGACATTAAGAACCTTTACTCCAAAACTCGTATACAGCTTATTACAAAATCCAACGAACAGTGGCCTCGTATTCCTTCACTTAAAATCCCAAATCTAAAAACGTTCCCATCACTTTTTCTACGACTCTTATTTCACGAGCTATGGACATTTCTATGTTTGAATTTCAAAAACCAAAATTTAAAATTCAAATTTTAATATTTTTATCTAATTAATTCAAGAATCTTTACTCCAAAAACCTATAACCACCTATTAAAATTCAAAGTCACTCCTTCGTTTTTCTACTTAAACCCATTCTTAAAACGGCTCCAGTTATTCTTTCTACACTTGTATTTCACGAGCTATAAACATTTATGTTTTGATTTCAAAAAACCAAAATTTATCAAAATTTAAAATTTTATCTAAATGAATTAAGAACCTTTACTCCAAACTATAACAACTATTAAAAATCGAATAACCATTCGTTATTCCTCATCTTAAACCACCAACACTAAAAAACCGTACAGTCACTTATCTACCGAACTTGTTATTTCACGACTATGAGACATTTATATTTTTGAATTTCAAAAAAACTAAAATTTATCAAATTTAGAATTTTTATCTAAATGAATTAAAACTTTTACCCAAAATCTTTATAATTTATATAAAATCCGAAGTGACCATCATTTTCCTCACTTAAAACCAATCTAAAAACGTCCAGTCACTTTTCTACGACTGGTCATTTCACAAGCTGATGACACTTATATGTTTAAATTTCACAAAAAAACCTAAATCTTATTACAAATTTTAGAATTTATCTAAATGAATTAAAAATCCGAAGTAAAAGTATACAGCTATTAAAAATCCGAAGTGACCAATATTTCCCACTTAAAACCCAATCTAAACACGTTCCAGTCACTTTTCTACGACTCGTATTTCACGAGCTATGGACATTATATGTTTGAATTTCAAAAAAAAACAAAAATTTATCAAATTTTAATATTTTATCTAAATAAATTAAGAACCTTTTTTATTCCAAACTTATAACAGCTATTAAAAATCCGAACACACTCTAATATTTCTGTATTCCACTTAAAACCCAATCTAAAACGTTCCAGTCACTTCTTTCTACCATTGTATTTACATCCTATACATTTATATGTCTTGAATTTCAAAAAACCAAACTTTATCAAATTTTAATTTTTATCTAAATGAAATAAGAACCTTTTACTCAAAACTATAAAAGCTATTAAAAATCCGAAGTCACAATCGTTTTCCTCACTTAAAACCCAATCTAAAAAGTTCCAGTCACTTTTCTACGAACATCGTATTTCACGAGCCTATGACATTTATATGTTTGAATTCCAAAAAACCAAAATTTATCAAATTTCTTAATATTTTTTAATCTAAATGAACTTAAGAACCTTTACTCCAAAACTATAAACTATTAAAAAATCAAAGTCACCATCGTTTTTCTCACTTAAAACCCAATCTAAAAACGTTCCATTATTTTTCTACGTGTTATTTCACGAGCTCATGAACATTTATTATGTTGATTTCAAAAACCAAAATTTACAAATTTTAAATTTTTAATCTAAATGAATCAAGAACCTTTTACTCCAAAACTATAACAGCTATTAAAATCCGAGGTGACCTTCGTATTCCTCACTAAAACCCCAATCTTAAAAAAACTTCCAGTCACTTTCTACGACTCTATTCACCAGCTAGACATTTATATGTTTCAATTTCAAAAAACCTAAATTAATCAAATGTTATAGAATTTATCTAAATGCATTAAGAACCTTTTACTCCAAAACTATAACAGCTATAAAATCCGAACACCATCGTTTTCCTCACTTTAAAAAACCCAATCTAAAAACGATTCAGCCACCTTTCTATGACTCAGTATTTCACGAAGCTATACCATTATATGTTGATTCAAAAACCAAAATTATCAAATTTTAATATTTTATCTAAATGAATTAAGAACTTTTACTCCAAAACTATAACACCTATTAAAATTCCAAGTCACCATCGTTTTCCTCACTTAAAACCAATCTAAAACATTCCCATCCACTTTCTACGACTCGTATTCACGAGTCAATGACATTTATGTGTTGATCAAAACAAAATTATCAATTTTAATAGTTTATCTAAATGAATAAAACCTTTTACTCCAAAACCTATAAACAGCTATTAAAATTTCAAATTAACCACGTTATTCCTCACTAAAAACCCAATCTAAAAACTCCAGTTATTTTTTTAACGACCGTATTATCACGACTCATGAAATTTATATCCATCTGAATTTCTAAAAACCAAAATTTATCAAATTTCTAGAATTTTTATACTAAATAATTAAAACTTTACTTCCAAAACCTATAACATGATATTAAAAAATCCGAAATTGACCTTCGTATTCTTTCACTTAAACCCAATCTAAAAACGTTCCATTCACTTTTTACGACTCGATTTCACGACTATGGACATTTATATGTTTGAAATTTCTAAACATAACCAAATTTATACAACTTTAATATTTATCTAAATGACATAAGAACCTACTCCAAAACTAATAACAGCTAATAAATAATCCGAGTACCTTCGTAATCCTCACTTTAAAAACCCAATCTAAAAAACGTTCCAGTCACTTTTCTACGACTGTATTTCAGGAGGAATGACATTTATATGTTTAAATTTCAAAAAACCAAAATTTACCAAATTTTAGAATTTTTCTTGACATGAATTAAAACCTTTTACTCCAAACTATAACGCTATTAAAACTCCGAAGTCACATCGTTTCCTCATAAAACCATCTAATCTCGCTCTT
>JABUQX010002110.1:37500-49067 GCA_015478945.1 Trachelipus rathkii | reverse complement strand
TCCTAAACCTCATAATGGGAGGCGACTTCAACGCCCACCACCCCACATGGTACAACGCCCAAGAAGCAAACCAAAGAGGAACACACATCATAGCCAACCTCGAAAACCTAAACATCCTAAACAACACAAACAGCCACACTAGAAACCCACCCCAAACCAACCAAACATGCACATCACCAGACAAAACACTATGCTCATCAAATCTACACGCAAAATCCATTGGTCAACACAAACAGGTCTTAACTCCAACCACCTCCCCATCATCACAAACCAACCACCTCCCCATCATCACAAAAAAACAAAATGTCAACATACCAAACTACCCACTCAGAAAAACATACACAAACTACAAAAAAGCAGACTGGACACAATTCACCAACTACATAAAAAACAACATACATCTCCTAAATATCACAAACGCACCAACACTCAACAAAGCCATACAAAACTTCCCTTCTCTAATCAAAAAAGCAGTTAACAAATCTATTCCCAGAGGATACATTAAAAAATACCACCCAACCCTAACACCTGAAATAGAACAACTAATCAAACAACGCAACTCACTCAGAAAAATAATACCCACAACACTCCAAACGACAACGCAGATTAACGCCTTAAACACCCAAATCATAAACTTAACAAACACACACTCTTCAAACAACTTCCAAACCTTCCTCGCCAAGAACATCTAACACACAGATAACACCAGAGTGTGGAAAACAAAAAATACACTGAAAAACTCAACCAACCAAAAACTCACGCTCACAACAATATCTCAAACAACTAGGGAGCACGGTTTTAAATCAATTAACACAAATATATAATAAATCCATCAGCCTAATTTCATTCCCTTATCTGGAAAAAAAGCTATCATTATACCCAAACTAAAAACCAGGAAGAGACCCCTCTGACCCTTCATCATATCGCCCCATCTTTCTATTATCAACACGTCTAGAAAAAGACATACTAAACAAAATAATTCCACACATCAACAAACACAAATTCCAACGCGGTTTCAAACAAAACCATTCACCTACAAAAGCACTTATAAACATTATTCAACCAACAATCAACCGCCTAAACTCAAAACCCACTCACAAAACAATAATCATAGCAATCGACATCAAAAAAGCATTCGATACAGTACCTTAACATAACTTGATCCACAAAATAAAATCTAACATCCCCACCAACCCCAAAAAATGGATTTCCAATTTCCTATCAGGAAGAACAGCACAAATACAAACAAACAAAATACAATATCCAGAACATTAAACATCAATAACCGAATACCCAAAGGCGCAATACTGTCCCCCACATTATTCAACCTATTCACGGCCGATCTCCCACAACCACAAACAGAACACACAATCATAACAACCTATGCAGATGACATTACCATAGCCACTACACACCAGAACCTAAACACGGCCACAAACCTGGCACAACAATACATCAACCAACTTCAAACATAGCTGACAGAAAACAGAATGTCCGCCTCACCAAACAAATCATCACTTACTATACTTTAATCACCAACGTCCGCCAACTTGGCACTACATCCCCCCCAAGTCTACTTTAACAACATTGCCATACCCTTCAACAAAACTCCCAAAATCCTTGGATTAACACTTGACACTCATCTTCACATTCACAAGAACACACAGACAACATAACTTCATCTGCAAATAAGCTGAACATATTAAGAACCATCGCTGGCACAGACTTCACAAACAATAAACAGACATCCACCACCATATACAAACAATACATTCGTCCGACTCTAAACTACGCCTCTCTCAACTTGGCACCCACTACTGACAAAAAACAAAGAAACTCCAAACGACACAAACCAAAGCATTAAGAATCATAACAGGATGTACATCAAAAACAGCTACAAGAAGAAACCAAAATACTACCCATAAACACTCACCTGGATATGATAGGCACACAATTCTTTACCAAAACTCAAACACCCCAACACCCATGTCACATTGCCCTCTCTAACCCCATCCACCACAGACTCAAACAACCTCCTTCTTTACCAGCTCTATATTAATTACAAACAAATTCTGAATAACATTCTACCTTCACTAAACAACACATCATGCACCAAACAAATTCACGCGACACTAACAGAAAACTACTGAAGACGCAGACCAACAAACAACATACTAAACAAACATCCACCAGAAACAAACACCACCACCAAACTCAACCAAGAACCTGTCAGTCACCCTTGGCCAAGTTAAGATGCGGCCACCACCCTAACTTACAATATTACAAACACAGATTCAAACTCAACCAAACCACCACAAACATCTGTCAAAACTGTAACCAGGTCCCGGAGGACACATCTCACTTTTTTCTCTCCTGTCTATCTAACTCTCAACCCAGAACAATCTGGAACATTTCATCCCTGGAAGATCTCTGGAGAAGGCCGGAGGCGTCGGTGGGGTACCTGGACGCGGTGAGGCCCCTCCCATGATGGAGTGGTCAGGATGAGAAGGTAAAAAAAAGAAGATATATATATATATATATATATATATATATATATATATATATATATATATATATATATATATATATATATATATATATATATATATATATATATATATATATATATTGTATATATATATATATATATATATATATATATATATAAATATAGGCCTATATATATATATATATATATATATATATATATATATATATATATATATATATATATATATATATATATATATATATATATATATATATATGATTTGAAAAATAAAGCTTTTATTTGGAAACTTTCCTTTTTCGAAATCTATCCCAACTCTATTATAACATACCTCATTTCCTATCCGGCGGTCTCACAGTGAGAGAAAAAGAGTTCTGGGAACTGAAATGATTAATGCACTTTCTAAGGAGAGGAGCGTTAGCAAAATATGTGAGAGAATTGATTATTATGAACGAGTGAAGTATGAAATATTTATATGCAGAACGAGTCCTTCGGGAGTTTAAAGAATGAATGACAATTACATGAGAATAGTAATAGTTAAGTCAAAATTGATATAAGTTTTAGTAAGTGGGAAAGAAAATTTAATGTATGTCTTCCCTGATAGAGAAGCATTTTGGTTATTCACTTGGCACACTCCAAAAAAAAAAAAAAAAGTTAGGACTCAAAAAGTCCGACCAGTTTGCTTTAACAAAATCCTAAAAATATTTCCTCTCCAAAAGTAGTAAGTAGTAGGGGGGGGGGGAAACTACTGAGCCAAAAAGGCGGGCGAAGTGAATCCAAAGTAAGGACAAGTTTGGTGGTGAAGAGGCGGAAACTAAAACAAATATATAGAGTATATTGGGCTCATAGACAAGACAACCAAGGACAGACAAGGAAATGTAGTAACTTCTCAAGGTTGTTATAGAGAAAAAACGGTAGAAACTAGATGTATCTTCATAACCAGCGGTTGAAACCATTGGGGGTTGTAATTATTGAAGACACTCGCATTGACAAAAATAAAAAAAATAAAAAATACTTTGGTGTATTACTAGCTGATTAATTTAGGGCAATTAATAGAGTTTGGAGAAAAATAAGTAGATAGTACAGATGAATTTAGTTGCAAATTGGTAAAACTCGAAGATACAGGATAAAAATTTTGGAAAACAACAAATCAGCAACACGACTATACTGCCATATATATATACATAGTATATACATAGTATATATATATATATATATATTATTATATATTATTATACATATTATTATTATATACATATATATATATTATTATATATATATTATTATATTATTATTATATATATTATTATATATACTGTATATATATATATATATTATATATATTTATGTATTATTTCTTATATATTGAACCATATATATATTTATATATTATAGTTATTATTATTATATTATTATATATATATATATATATTATATATATATATATATATATTATTATTAGTTATATTATTATTAATAGATTATTATAGTTCTTCTATATTATTATATTATATTGTAAATATTATTATATAGCCATATATATTATTATTAGTTATAGAAGAAGAGTTACATATATACTAACATCAGTATATATATATATATATATATTATATATATATATATATATATATATATATATTAGGGTTGGTGATTTTTTGATTTTTTAAAAAAATAAAAATCAATGATTTTTTTGATTTTTTCAGGCTCAAATTGCCTTTTTAATTAATTATTATTTTGATAAAATTAGTAAATAATCCTAATTATTACCTAATTAATAAGTTTAGTAAGTATAATTATTATTTAGTTTAATTAAGTTATTTAAATTATATATATACACTGTATAATATCTGAGTAATCTAATTTTATTTATTTCTTTATTGAAAATAATTTGAAACTACATTGATGAATTTGCTTATTATATAGATGAAATATACTTATCATTAATCAGGTGATAACTAGGAATAATTATTAATTTATAAAATAAAAAATAGTATAAAAATCAAAAAAATCAAAAATAAATAAAATAAAAAATCAATGATTTTTTTGATTTTTTAGGCACAAATTGCCTTTTTAATTATTATTTTGATAAAATTAGTAAATAATCCTAATTATTACCTAATTAATAATAAGTTTAGTAATATAATTATTATTTAGTTTAAATAAGTATTTAAATTATATATATATATATATATATATATATATATATATATATATATATATATATATATATATATATATATATATATATATATATATATATATATATATATATATATATATATATATATATATATATATATATATATATATATATACTATATAATATCTGAGTAATCTAATTTTATTTATTTCTTTATTGAAAATGATTTGAAACTACATTGATGAATTTGCTTATTATATAGATGAAATATACTTATCATTAATCAGGTGATAACTAGTAATAATTATTAATTTAGAAAAAAATTTGCCTAAAAAATCAAAAAAAATCAAAATCAAAAAATCATGATTTTTTCATAAAAATCAATTGATTTAATCAACTGATTAAATCAATTTGATTTAATCAATGCCAACCCTGATATATATATATATATATATATATATATATATATATATTTATATATATATATATATATATATATATATATATATATATATATATATATATATATATATATATATATATATATATATATATATATATATATATATACAGTACATATATATATATATATATATATATAGAGATATAGTTTATATATATATATATATATATATTTATATATATATATCCATATATATATATATATATATATATATATATATATATATATATATCCTCGTCTATTTAATAAACGATTAATAATAATAATAAAATAATAATAATAATAATAATAATAATAATAATAATAATAATAATAATAATAATAATAATAATAATAATAATAATAATAATAATAATAATAATAATAATATTTAATAATAATAATAATAATTAATAATAATAATAATAATAATAATAATAATAATAATGCTTAACAAATATATTGACGCGATGAGATAGTTTTTTATTTATAATAATAAAATAAAGATATACTGTATATATATATATATATATATATATATATATATATATATATATATATATATATATATATATAGTATATATATATATATATATATATATATATATATATATATATATATATATATATATATACAATGCTGTTCGTAAAGAATGGGACACCTGTTAAATTTATGAAAAATTTAGGTTTTGAGCTATTTTGCGCATTGCTCGTAAAAGGTACATTAATATATTATATATTATATATATTAGGATGTGCCGAATAGTGAAAAAGCCGAATACCGAATACCGAATATTCGGCTAAAAGTATTCGGCCGAATACCGAATATTCGGCCGAATAATCACTTCGCTATTCGGCCGAATAGTTCTTTCAATGTTAGGGAAAATAAAGAAAACTTACACTGGTCAACAAAAAAAGGTGAAATTTTTCTTGGATGGACTTTTGTAGCAGATATATAGTAATTCGAAGGTGCTGATTCCATATATATTCTCGGATTTGCTGTATCACATCCCGTTTTCGTGCAATCATGGATCCCTATTTTTTGCATATTCCCTAGGAATGACAAAATTCATGTGCGCACTACGTAGGCTGTATAGACGTTACCTTCCGCATATATCTACAGTAGCAAGTTTACTGCGGTCGATATTCGGGAAGCATGTGGTAACTTTTGTAGTCTACACGTATGGATGCCAATGACCTGAATGAGTCCATCATCCATCTGAAATACAGTCGGATGGTCTCGTCATTGTTCACCCAGGGTGAACTGAACGATCTTGTATGAGAGTTGTATTTGTCGAAGTTGTCCTGAGCTGTTGGCTTCGAGGTTGCATGAAAAATGACTACTGGACCATGGCACAAGAGTAACATTTTATCGTAACAGAGAAGCAGAGCTGCGGAGACTCTTCCAGTCAGATGGTAACCTTGTGTATTGCAGTGAAGTTGCAGGCCTACTACTCGCTATGGGACTCCCAGCATACGATGCAGGTGAGTGGCGACTGTTTATTGACACTTCCAAGAGCAGTTTAAAGTGTATGAATCGTATCTGTATATGAAATGTCAGAGGAATGTTGAGGAGAGAGGTGATGGATGTATTTAGAGAGATATGATTTGCTCGCTGTGACTGAAACAAAGATGAAAGGAAACGGTGAAATGAGTGGTGGTGTGAAATGTGTTTGTGTTGCTGTGAAAGGAATGAGAGGGGGATAGAAGGATTTGCAATCAATGAGTGAATTGTGGTAGAGAGCTATGATAGATTTTGTGTGTGTACTAGGAAGTCTAGTGTTAAATTTAAGTTTGAAAAGGTCAAAATTTGTGTGGTTGCGACATATGATCCATCTGAGGGTAATGTTGAAGAGAGTACGATTTTATGCAACAGGCATGCTTCGGTTCCAGTAGGGTACTCGGTACGGATGAGAGAGGAGTATGCAAAAATCAAGACAGTTTGGAGAGGCTACAATATCAGGTACATGGATGGTAATATGCGTCGACCTCAAAATGGTAAACATTTTGCTCGGTCAGCAAGCAGGTTTCACCAAATATCCCTGCTTCCTGTGCTATTGGGACAGCCGGGCGGCAAAGGATCACTGGACCAAAAGAGAATGGCCACCGAGGGAAACCTTGACGCCAGGTGACAGGAACATCGTACGTGAACCACTTGTACAGAGAGAAACATCATCTTACCTCCACTACACATAAAACTTGGTTTGATGATACAATTTGTGAAGGCCCTGGACCATGATGGTGAATGCTTCCGCTATATATGCTCAACGTTTCCTGGTCTGAGTGACGAGAAGAAAAAAGCTGGGATATTTGATGGCCCACAAATACGGACACTCCTCCGTGATGCTGCCTTTGCTACAACAATGACTGTGTTAGAGGCAAGAGCGTGGAATGCTTTTTCAGATGTAGCACAGAATTTTCTGGGGAACAGGAAAGCCGAGAACCACTAACATTGTACAGGAACTGCTAGACAGTTTTCATTCTCATGGATGTAGAATGAGTATAAAGTTGCACTACTTACATTCTCACCTAAGCAAATTTCCGGTAACCTAGGCGATGTTAGTGATGAGCAGGGTGAACGCTTCCATCAAGATCTAAAGTTCATGGAAGGACGTTATCAGGGCAAGTGGGATATCAATATGATGGCCGACTATTGTTGGAGCTTAAGAGGGATATTCCAGACGCTATGCACAGTAGATCGTCTACGAAGAGAAAGTTACTACCATCGTAGGTATGTTTACATTAACTAAACCCATTCCTTCTATTACATTCATTGTTGTCCCATATTACTCTTTATTCATAGTTGTATTATATGTTTAACATATATCTATCAAAGACATGTATTATATCATTGCGATTTGTTTCTCTCCCTTCATATATCCAATATATATATATATATATATATATATATATATATATATATATATATATATATATATATATATATATATATATAATATATATATATATATATATATATATATATATATATATATATATATATATATATATATATATATATATATATATATATATACCAATAATTGTGATAGACCCTCTTGAAAAAGGTAAAAATCATAAAATTTTACAAATCTGTGTTACACACAATATCTCACAAATGCGATGTGATATGCAAAACCGATTACATTTTTGGAATCAGCACATCAATAATCAATTGCAAAACCCCGTCCAAGAAATACAAAGTAATAAAACAAAAAGTAAATAACTATTTCTTACCTATAGCAAACCATTCACATATTAAAAATAATTAAATGAAAATTGAAAAGTTTCGTAGTTAAAGATATTAAACTAAACTTCATTTGAATAAGCTCTAAGGTTAAAATGACAGAACATTAGCAGTTCTCCATTTTCAGGGGATAACCTATTTCTTGTGGCTTCATAAATATTTCCTCCTGTTCTAAATATTATTCTTTCAGACTGATGACGGTGGAGCTGAAAGGTATTTTATTGCTAGTTTTTCAAATTCATAAAACTATTTCCAGTGTTTTTCCACCAATTGAAGGGAATATCATTGTCTTCACTGGTCAAAGTAGGCAAACTTATATATTTGTTTATTTCTTGATGTAATTCCGTATGTAGCCTTTTACTTTTATGTACAATAATCACATCGTCAGAAAAATGGGACTTTCTTTTTTCACTCTCCCTTTCTTTTCTGTATGACGATTTTGATGCCATAAAGAAGTGAAAATGGAACCTTCAGCTTCACTTTGCCCACTACGTGAATCATCGTCAGCAGAAGAGTCAGGAGCTAAATTTTCATGCATTTCTTTCCATGCCTCAACGACCATATTTTTTACTGATTCATCTGATTCATGTTGAAAATTAGCTTGAATCGCAGATCTAAGAAAGTAGCTACACACAAAGATTTATCACATAGAAACTTAGAAAGTCTTTTTTTCTACTGATTTCTTAAGAGCTCTTCAACGAGTGTAATTATTCCACTGAAGCTTTTGCTTTTAATTGCCTTATTTAAAAATATATTTATTGCTAAAATGGAAGGGATCACTTGGGTGACTGTTACTTCACGTTTAATGCTTGTTTTAGTGATGTTGTCAAATGGCTCAAGTAAATGGAATAATTTTGCCACTGAAAATCAGTCAACATTTTCTGATTGCATTCAGCAGCGTATATGGATAGGGGAACTTTTTGTTCAAACAATCTTTTAAGCATATCATAAGTTCTGTTCCATCGTAGAAACGTCTTGAATTAATTTATGCTGTTTGACATTCAGCTGCATCTGTAAAGTTTTAAGCTTTGCAGCTGCCGTTGCTGAATGGTGAAAATGAGAGGATATGCTTCTGCAAGTAAATAAAATATCTTTAACGGACTTCTGACATAATATTGAATCGTGAATGCATAGTTGCAACATGTGAATAAAACATGAAATTGATAGCAAGCCACTTTCCCTTATACCAGCTACCATGTTTGGTCCATTCATCACTAAATGAATTCTATTTTTTAGAATATTGAAAAAAGTCAAAGGCCCTTATAGGATCTGACAAATGACAAAGATTTTCGCCATATTGGTTACAAAATTTGGCTATATTTTTATTTTTTTGGAAAATAAGTTTCTAAAATTTCAATTTTAAATTGAAATAACTTTCCCTTATGTTGACGTAATTTATTGTTTATAAAGCTCAATATTCGGCCCGAATAGTTCGGCAAAAAGCCGAATACCGAATATTCGGTATTTTGGCCGAATAGGCCGAATACCGAATACTTACTGAATATTCGGCACATCCCTAATATATATATATATATATATATATATATATATATATATATATATATATATATATATATATATATATATATATATATATATATATATATATATATATATATATATATATATATATATATATATATATCGCCAGCAATCAAGGGCTAAAGGCGGGAAAGGGGGAACAAATGAGAAAAAGGATAGAAAAATTAAACTTCTTCAGACTAATTTCGAAGATAATCTCTCAAATGAGGGCAACTAACTGTTAAGTGAGAAAGATTCTATTCAGAAGAAAATGGAAGAAGAAAAGAAAAACACTTAAAAGTATATCGGGTCTATGCTAGCAAGCATGTCCTTTGCTTAGTACTCTATATGGCATGAAGCTATCAATAAATTAAAAGGGGGAAAAAAAATCAATAAACACCAAGGTTTTAACTTAAAATTTTCAATAAAAATAAATCCTCAAAATAATATCCTCAAGATCCGCATCAAATCCATGTAAGACTCGCACAGTCTTACGAAGATTCATCCATCCCCAATCTTCTTCATGTACGTCCAAGTATTACAAACGTAATCCACAAAACATACAGTCTAGTCGTAAACTCGGGCTATTTTCAAATGTAAAACGAAGTCTCTTTCATAACTCTCCGCTCTTAGACGGGGGTGAAATACCGAACAAGTCCTAATGCCTAAGCTCCTTTTATGCGACAATCGTCCAATCCCAAAATATCAATCGAAAATATAAACAACGTAAGCCATCCGACGACATTTCCTATTCGAATGACCTCCCGCAGCGATTATTGCTAAAGCAAATACAGGAAATTTATTAATTATTATTATTATTATTATTATTATTATTATTATTATTATTATTATTATTATTAAAATTGGACAGCTCATTTTCGCATTATATTTTTAATTAGTAGTTTAGGACCTAACAGTAAAAATAGTAAAAAGTGTAAATTTACCACTTTCGGCAAAAAGAAAATTTTGATATGGAAAATAAAAATTTATTATTATTATTATATTATTATTATTATTATTATTATTATTATTATTATTATTATTATTATTATTATTATTATTATTATATTATTATTACTCGGATAAGAATTTGCTCTTTTGCAATGTGTTTGTAATTTGTATTGCAAATTCAAAATGATAAGAAATATAATTAATACTATAAATATATTTGTATAGGAAGAAAAGTTTCATTTAAAGAAAATTGTTCTATTCAATATCGAAAGTAATTTCTTTCAATACATTTTTTGTCCCAAGCAATCGCACTCGATATAAAAAATCATTTTCATAAAACCAAAACTACAATAATTCTACTACTACTAATACTATAATAATAATAATAATAATAATAATAATAATAATAAAAATAAATTCTGGAGTAGCATGAAGGAACACTCATATAATTACTTTTGAAAGTAATAGGTCTATGCCCTTTATATATATATATATATTATATATATAATATATAATTAATATATATATATATATTATAAGTTATATATATATATATATATATATATATTTATATATATATAAGTATATATATATATATATAATATATATATATAAGATTTGTGAGTGTATGGTGTCGTGTATTTTGTTTCTTTGTACATGCATTGCAATCTCGTAGAAACAAGTCGATAAGAGAAGGCCTCTAACTCCAAATCTCATCTCAAGAGGATATAAAAAAACTTTACACTGCAATCCCTTA
>JABUQX010002110.1:20000-22500 GCA_015478945.1 Trachelipus rathkii | reverse complement strand
TAATAATAATAATAATAATAATAATAATAATAATAATAATAATAATAATCCTTATTTATTTTATTTATTTATTTATTTATTTATTCACTTAGATATTTAATTCTAATTTTAAAAAATTATTTAAAGATTATTTAAAATATTATACAAATTATGTTAGCACAATAAGTGTTATGAAGAATATTAGTTTAAATTTACATCCTAATGTAAATTTAAAAGAAAAATATTATCAATTAAATAATAATAATAATAATAATAATAATAATAATAATAATAATAATAATAATAATAATAATAATAATAATATTTTGCAATTAAGTGAAGAAATAGGATATTCATAAATAAGGCATCTATTACTTTACTACCACTACTACTACTACTACTACTACTAATAATAATAATAATAATAATAATAATAATAATAGTAATTATATATATACGGTATATATATATATATATATATATATATATATATATATATATATATATATATATATATATATATATATATATATATATATATATATATATATATATATATATATATATATAATAAATATAAATAAATATATAGTATATAAGTAATATATATAATAGAAAAATATATATAGTATAATATATATATATAGTTATAGGGGTAATATATATATGAGAAATAGTAATTAATAATAATGCAGTACTCCCGACCTGAACATCATTCCTTGCCCTTTTGTGACAGCTATACTGGCAAATGACTGCATCATATGGGGTTATATTGAAGCATAATTAGACTTTTCAATACAATTTGTCGTTTAAGACATTACAATAAGGTACGTCTTAAAATATTGAGAAGCTTCAATGAACAACAGTTCAAGGTAGATGAAATGAATTGTTAAAAAGAGTTTAATTTTATAAGGGTGAGACCATGCCCCTGTGAACAGGAATTTAAAAAAAAAAATAGTTAAGAAACCATTTTTAGTCTCTTCTCACTTTACATCATTAAGTCACTATGGAATGGTATTATTCGTCGGTCATTGATTAAAATATATCACTACCATCCGGGTGGCAACCGAAATGAAAATGAATAGCGAAATAGGAAGGAGAGTATTTATTTCTTTCCAAGCATTTAAAGTTTAAATGGTAAACTATTTTAATCAGGATGACGACGAATAATACCATTCCATAGTGACTTAATGATGTAAAGGAGAGAAGAGACTAAAAAATGGTTTTCTTAACTATTTTTTTTTTTTAAATCCTGTTCACAGGGGCATGTCTGCACCGCTTATAAAATTAAACTCTTTTTTAACAATTTCAGTTCATGCTACTTGAACTGTTGTTCATGAAGTTTCAATATTTTAAGACGTACCTTATGTAATGTCTTAAACGACAAATTGTATTGAAAGTGTTAATTATCGCTCCAATATAACCCATATGATGCAGTCATTTGCCAGTATAGCTGTCACAAGGGCAAGGAATGATGTTCAGGTCGGAAACGGCCATTATTATTAATGTCACTATTGCTCATATCATATATATATTTAATATAATTATATATATATATATAAATATATATATATAATATATCATAAAATCTATTATATATATATATATATATATATATATATATATATATATATATATACATATATAATATATTATTACATATATATATATATATATATATATATATATATATAGTATATATATATATATAGTATATATATATATATATATATATATATATATATATATATATACCTTATATATATAATTACTATTTATATTATTATAGTTATTATTATTATTTATAGTAGTAGTAAGTAGCAGAAGTCAGCATAGCAATCTCATTCTTTACTATACACAACCTCACAAAATAGTATTATTATTATTATTAGTATTATTATTATTATTATTATTATTATTATTATTTAGTAATTAATTATTTTTAGATTTAATTAAAAAATTTTTTCTTTTAAATTTACATTAGGATGTAAATTTAAACTAATATTCTTCATAACACTTATTGTGCTAACATAATTTGTATAATATTTTAAATAATCTTTAAATAATTTTTTAAAATTAGAATTAAATATCTAAGTGAATAAATAAATAAATAAATAAATAAAATAAATAAGGATTATTATTATCATTCATATTATATTATTATTATTATTATTAATAGTAATTATTAACTAAGGAAATGTAGATTTTCTTTTACCGTTGTGCAATCGGTAAAGCGACAACAGCAGGGCAAGAGGTAGGGTTCGGTCCCTCGTTTGGACCCTAGGTAGCAATTACCTGGAGTAGTTCCCCTCCTAGAATAGGGCAGTGCCCTTGAGGTTCAAATTTATAATATATATATATATATATAATATATATATATATATATATATATATATATATATATATATATATATATATATATATATATATATATATATATTATATTATATATATAATATATATATATATAATATATCATGGTGAAAAACACTTTTCTTTTTATAAAAATAATAAAACCAAT
>JABUQX010002110.1:10000-15000 GCA_015478945.1 Trachelipus rathkii | reverse complement strand
AGCAATGTGTTTTTGGAATCGGCATCTAAAATTTTGGAATTTCTCAATCCAAACAGGAAATTATATTTATATTATCCTATCGATCGCTAGTATATAAGGGACCCAAAATAATTGTAGGAGATGTCTTGGACCACAAATGACACCTGATAATTTCTTTTTTATCTTTAATTTGATTGATAAAACTTGGTGGGTTTCGGTGCTTCAAAAATTAGAATCATTCATCACTTTATTTTGACCCATCTGCCAAGAATCTTGAAATGATATTCTCTGAACATTTGAAATATTTATGATTTCTATATTTTCTCTCTCTCATCTCTTCTCTCTCTCTCTCTCTCATCTGTCTCTCGCTCTCTTTTTTTTTCTTTATTCTCTCTCTCTCTCTCTCTCTCTCTCTCTCTCTCTCTCTCTCTCTCTCTCTCTCTCTCTCTCTCTCTCTCTCTCTCTCTCTCTCTCTCTCTCTCTCTCTCTCTCTCTCTCTCTCTCTCGTCTCTCTCTCTCTTCTCTCTCTCTGCTTCTCTCTCTCTCTCACACAGTAGGATTTCTTACCTGAATATGCCAGTACAGAGAGAGAGTTCATAGGACTTCATCTTTCTTCTTTCCTTCCCTTCCCGATTTTTCTGAGCTCAGATTTACCGTTTATTCGTTATTTTGTAAATCGCATATAAATAGCATATATTATAATATATATAGTATATATATAATATAATTATATATATATATATATATAATATATATATATATATATATATATATATAATATATATTATATATAATATAATAATATACCCACTTAGTGCAACACTACCTAGGTCCTACGTCCGGTTATTGGCCAGATCAGATGGGTTTTATAAAAATTTAACATTTTTCCTTAAAAATTTAACATTTTTCCTTAAAAAATTGTTTATTTTAGTTCGTTCCGAATAATCCATTTATTGGCTTTATAAATATTTATTTTTATTTGCTATGTATAGTATAATACAATGATATGCATACAGTAAACTGTATGGCAAATTCATAGTTGTGAAATTCCTCTTGTTCTATTGTACCTTATACTAAATCTTGTACATTTTTTTTATATTTAGATGCATTTGATATTGAAATTTATGTATCTTGATATTCTTTATACACTTGCTTATCAGTAATACGGTTTCTATAGGAAATTTTCACTTTATGATGTTGAAAATATCATGCTAAAGAGATCTGATAAATAAGTATAAAGGGTATAAATTTACAGAAAATTTCATAAGGATAAAATGCATCCTAAAAATTTTGGGGAAATTTTCACTTTCGACTAATTTTTTTGGATTTAACATAGAGTTGTAAATTTTAGTTTAATAATAATATAAAATAAATTCTTAGTTGTATCAATGTTATGTTAATTACTGTAATCTAATTCTTTTTGAAATTTTGTAGATTGGAGAATTTAATAGATTCCGCCAAATTACTTTTCAAAGTTTAAGATTCGCAAATTATTATGCAAAGTTAGAAACATTTGAGCTTTTTTCAGGTGTGAACGTCTGTGTCTGTAAGAGCTCTTAAATATTGCTAGCTTGGCTAAACATCCTCTCACTGAAGACACCGAGATAGAGAGGAGAATAAGCATATTCTTGCAAGGTCTGGGAGATACAATGCTCTAAAAGTTTCTTAAAACCAGTCTATATTATTAGTATTCTTATTCCGGCTACATTTTTTGCCCATAGGTCGAATGATCCGGCTTAATGAAATTTATCCGGCTGGATGTTTGGTCAGTCGGAGCAGTTTTCTTGTCTATCGTCACAACTTTCAAATTACCTATAAATATGTTTATATAGTAACATACTATTTCACTATAAATACAAGTTTAAACTTGTACACTAAAAGAGTATGTCTGTCTAATTGGTTGGGCATCCGGTCGGAGAAATTTCTTTAAGGTCGGTCATTCGCCTTGGGCAAAAAAATGTTGTAGCCCGCGTTAGAACACTAATAATATATAGATTGGCTTTGTATATACAGCTTTAAAAAAATGATATGCCATTTCCATGACAACATTTAAATTAGATTTCATTAAAATTAAATGATAATCGATTTTTGAATATAATCGAATCTTAATTTCTAACTGTCAAGCGTGAAATTATATCGACAGAGGCGGAATAGCATCGAATGGGTTAATTTGAATATTCTGAAGGCGACTAAATTCTTTGGAATTGAGCAATGACGATTATTTTATGCAAGCTCACACACACACACCACACACCACACACCACACACCACATTAAAACTAAAGGTGTTATTTATTATATAATTAATATTTTTATATATATATATATATATATTTATGATTATATATAATAATATATATATATTTATATATATATATATATTATAATAATATTATATTATATATATAATATTTTTAATATTATATATATTACATACTCCATATGAAGGGGACTTGATGGCTTACACGTTCTTAATCACTGTCTTGTGTTCTCTGTCAATTTTTCTGACCTCCAGACTTTGACGCTAAGTCAATCTTACATGTACTTTATGGGAAAATCTGGAAAATACTTCCTTTATATATTTATCAACTTCTTTGAGATACACACTTTCAACCGCCCACGTGTGGTCGGGGCATGTCGCGGCCCTTCAAAATGCCCCCCCCCCCCCCCTCCCCGTCTTGAAAATTTTCCCCAAACTGTGCTGCAATTTGGTAGGCTTCCGGCCTTCCCCACTAAAGAAACGATATATAGGCCTATATATATATATATATAATATATATATATATATATATATAGTATATATATATATATATATATATATATATTATATATTTATATATAATAATATAATAATATATATATATATTCTGAATTTTTGTACTTGATATATTATTATATTTAAGTGGAAAGTAAATGCAATGTTAGCCTCCGCATTTGTTTTATTTGCCGTGAGGGCTTATATAAACAAGTATTTAGTAAGACCTATTTAATGTCTGAAAGACTTAAATTGCTATTCGAATATTATATATATATATATAGATATATATATATATTATATAATATATATATATATTATATATATATATATATATATATAATATATATATATATTATAATATAAAAAATGTATAAACATATATTTTTTTGTTTCACGTCATGTCGTAATGAATAATTGTTATTGCTTGGAGATATTCCTAATTTCCTTTTAATGATTTTTCTAATAATTAACGGATGTCTAGATTTTGCCAATAATAATAATAATAATAATAATAAAATAATAATTAATAATAATAATAATAAATACATAATTTTTTTTTATTTTTATAAATTCTCTTCTCCTCTCTCTTCTCTCTCTCTCCTCTTTCTTCCCTCTCTCTCTCTCTCTCTCTCTCTCTTTCTCTCTCTCTCTCATTCTCTCTCTCTCTCTCTCTCTCTCTCTCTCTCTCTCTTTCTCTCTCTCTCTCTCTCTTCTCTCTCTCTCTCTCTTTCTTCTCTCTCTCTCTCTCTCTCTCTCTCTCTCTCCTCGTCTTTCTCTCATCTCTCACACACACACACACACACCCTTTTTTCTTAATCTTTTCCTTTTTCTTTTTTTCTTTTTCATTTTTTCTTTCTTTTCTTTTCTTTCTTTCTTTTTTTTTTTTTTTTTTTTTTCTTTTTTTTTTTTTTTTTTTTTTTTTTTTTTTTTTTTTTATTTTTCTTTTTTTTCATTCTTTCTTTCTTTTCAGTGATGTACCAATTCCGATTTTAAGGGCCTAGTCCGAGTCCAGATTTTATGCAAAGGCCGATTCCTATCCAAGTTGTTGCAAATCGTATTTTAATAAAAAATATTTTAAATTAATTATATCAGATTTTTTTTGCTTGTAATTAAATTCCTAACTGGTGAAAGCAATAATAATAATAATAATATAATAATAATAATAATAATAATAATAATAATAATAATAATAATAATAATAATAATAATAATAATAATATTAATAATAATAATAATTAATGATAATGATCAAAATAATAATAATAATAATTTTTTCAATTACAATTTGAAATGTGAATTTATGCAGTATATATGAGATATTATTTAATTAAGTAATAATGTAATAATCTGCTATGTAGTAGACCATACTCTAGAAATGAATTAAAAAAATTTTTTCCCTCCTAATCCTTTCAATTCGCAAAATAAAAAAAAACCGGCACCACTAGAGTAAACTATATTAGAAACTGTTGATATGGAATGAGGTTTCCCTCAAGGCAGCATCCTCTGTCCACTGATACAGTGTTTTCTTGTTTTATGTTGTTGATTTTGCACTTTGGTTTTCTGATCCATAACTTCAAGTTTCTGTTTAAATAGTTTCGGAAGCTTTTTATTGACTAGTTAAATGGTAATAGACATGTGGGTATATTTTCATTAAAAAAAAAAGTTGTGTGGTCTCCCAAAGATGTTCTACAAATGATTCCCTCATGTAACCTTGTCCGGGAAGGAACTCGAGTATATACAGTTTCGCAAATGACACTGGGGAACAATTTTTAATTTTCTTTTGCCTCTGTCTGATTTTATTTTTTTGTTTCCTATAAATTTTGCTGTGCTGAATTTAAAAACATATTGGTTTTTGTCTGTAAGGTTCAGTTTTGCCTCTATTCACATGAAAACATTAAAAAAATGCAAATAAGAAAAGTGTATCTCGTCCAATTATACATACTCTGAAATTTTCATAGTGATAGGACAAATAAAAAAGATACCCCAATTTTTCTTTTATGAAATGTCCAGAAAATTTCCTCTTTTATTTTGCCATTTTATAAAAGAAGAAAAAAAATCATTTTTTTTATTATTATTATTTGTGCCATCAATATGAAATTGTCAGAGAACGTATAACTGTGCGATATTCACATTTTTTATTTAGATCTGTTTATATACCCAACTGTTTTGCCGCTGCTCATGGGAAAATAAAAGTTTGTTTGCAATTTGCAAACTAAGAAAAAATTCTGTGAAGATAACTTGATCTCAAATGATTTCTATTACCT
>JABUQX010002110.1:0-2500 GCA_015478945.1 Trachelipus rathkii | reverse complement strand
CGTAGTGGGCAAAGTGAAGCTGAAGGTTCCATTTTCACTTCTTTATGGCATCAAAATCGTCATACAGAAAAGAAAGTGAGAGTGAAAAAAGAAAGTCCCATTTTTCTGACGATGTGATTATTGTACATAAAAGTAAAAGGCTACATACGGAATTACATCAAGAAATAAACAAATATATAAGTTTGCCTACTTTGACCAGTGAAGACAATGATATTCCCTTCAATTGTGGAAAAAAAACACTGGAAATAGTTTTATGAATTTGAAAAAACTAGCAATAAAATACCTTTCAGCTCCACCGTCATCAGTCGAAAGTGAAAGAATATTTAGAACAGGAGGAAATATTTATGAAGGACACAAGAAATAGCCGTTTCCCCTGAAAATGTGAAGATACTTGCTAACTGTTCTGTCATTTTAACCTTAGAGCTTATTCAAATGAAGTTTAGTTTAATATCTTTAACTACGAAACTTTTCAATTTTCATTTAATTATTTTTAATATGTGAATGGTTTGCTATAGGTAAGAAATAGTTATTTACTTTTTGTTTTATTACTTTGTATATAACACTGGTAAACATGAAATTTCTTGGACGGGGTTTCGCAATTGATTATTGATGTGCTGATTCCAAAAATGTAATCGGTTTTTGCAGATCACACAGCATTTGTGAGAATGTGTGTAACACAAATTTGTAAAATTTTATGATTTTTACCTTTTTAAAGAGGGTCTATCACAATTATTGGTATATATATAATATATATATATAATTATAATATATAATATATATATATATATATATTATATATATATATATATATATATATATATATATATATATATATTTATATAATTATATATATATAAAAATATATTATATATATAATATATATATATATTGATATATGAAGGGAAGAGAAACAAATCGCAATGATATGATACATGTCTTTGATAGATATATGTTAAACATATAATACAACTATGAATAAAGAGTAATATGGGACAACAATGAATGTAATAGAAGGAATGGGTTTAGTTAATGTAAACATACTACGATAGTAGTAATTTCTCTTGCGTAGACGATCTACTGTGCATAGCGTCTGGATGGAAATCCATCATCAAGCTCCACAATAGTCGCATCATATTGATATCCCACTTGCCCTGGTAACATCCTTCCATGAACTTTAGATCTTGATGGAAGCGTTCACCCTGCTCATCATTAACATCGCCTAGGTTATCCGGAAATTTTCTTAGGTGAGAATGTAAGTAGTGCAACTTTATACTCATTCTACATCCATGAGAATGAAAACTGTCTAGCAGTTCCTGTACAATGTTATTGGTTCTCGGCTTTCCTGTTCCAAAATTCTGTGCTACATCTGAAAAAGCATTTCACGCTCTTGCCTCTAACACAGTCATTGTTGTAGCAAAGGCAACATCACGGAGGAGTGTCCGTATTTGGGCCATCAAATATCCCAGCTTTTTTCTTCTCGTCACTCAGACCAGGAACGTTGAGCATATATAGCGGAAGCATTCACCATCATGGTCCAGGGCCTTCACAATTGTTTCATCAAACCAAGTTTTATGTGTAGTGGAGGTAAGATGATGTTTTCTCTCTGTACAAGTGGTTCACGTACGATGTTCCTGTCACCTGCTGGCGTCAAGGTTTCCCTCGGTGCCATTCTCTTTTGGTCCGGTGATCCTTTGCCGCCCGGCTATCCCAATAGCACAGGAAGCAAGGATATTTGGTGAAACCTGCTTGATGACCGAGCAAATGTTTACCATTTTGAGGTCGACGCGTATTTACCATCCATGTATGATATTATAGCCTCTCCAAACTGTCTTGATTTTGCATTACTATCTTCAATCACGTACCGAGTACCCTACTGAGAACCGAAGATGCGTTGCTAAAACGCGTATTCTTCAAACATTACCCTCAGATGGATTCATATGTCGCAACCACACAAATTTTGACCTTTTTCAAACTTAAATTAACCTTAGACTTCTTGACTCACCATCACAAAAAATCTATCCATACTCTTACCACATTCAACTCATTTAGAATTGCAAATCGCTTCTATCCCCCTTCATTTCTTTCCACAGCAACACAAACACATTTCACACCACACCACTCATTCTCACCGTTTCCTTTCATCTTTGTTTCAGTCTCAGCGAGCAAATCAAATTTGCCCTTTCTAATACATCCATCACCTCTCTCCTATTTATTCCTCTGGCATTTCATATACAGATACGATTCATACACTTTAAAACTGTCCTTGGAAAGTGTCAATAAACAGCGCACTCACCTGCATTCGTGTGAGTCCGCATACGAGTAGTAGCCTGCAATTCATGCAATTCACCAAGGTTACCATCTTGACTGGAAGAGGCCTCGCGACTCTGCTTCTCTGTTCGATAAAATTTACATCTTGTGCATGTCCAGTAGTCATTTTTCATGTAAACATCGAAGCAACAGCTGCAGACAACTTCGACAAATTACAATCTATACATCTCTC
>JABUQX010002109.1:10000-15000 GCA_015478945.1 Trachelipus rathkii | reverse complement strand
ATAATATATATAATTTATATATATTATATATATATATATATATATATATATATATTAAAATAAGAAATTTGCTGTAATTTTCCAAACTAAGAAGCTCAGTAGCGCCAAACGTATCTTGCTGTACGATTTCCTGTAGAATTTGATGTTTGTAACAACGAATTTAGTAAGCGCTTCCTCAGCTCTTTAAGAATGAATGTGTGTGATATCCCTGTCCTACTCTCCTAGGTAAGTTCCGCAGATTATGAATGAATGATTGACATATTTATTCAACAGTTTCGAGTGGCGTTCAAGGGTTACCAATAACCTTATATTTATACTGAACGCTTCCCCCAGGCCATAAACCTTTCTTAGCTAACACAATTTGGAGATTTAGATGATGGTTTTCTACTTCCGAGCTGTAAATTACTGTGAACTGCAGTATCATATTTTCTCTTAATAAAGTATTCAATAAATAACCTCATTTTCATGATGATTCTTCTTTTAATAAATTACCCAACACAGAACTCATTTTCTCGAGGATTCATGTATGGTGAGTTTGGTGACTGAGCAAAAACAAAAACTTATAAATATTCTTTTTTACCGCCAGAGGACACCACTTATCAGACACGTGATCAAGAATCCCTTACAAAGCATTTGAAATAAATCATGGTTAAAAATTTGTGTGATAAACACAAAAATTTTTATTAATTTGTGATTATATAAGATATATATATATACTATATATATATATATTATATATATATATACATATAATATATATATATATATATTATATATATATAATTTATATAATATATATATATATATATATATATATATATATATATTCTGCAATTCACCAGTTGCATAAACAATAAATACAAAATTTAGTTCACAATAACAAAGTTTGATATAAAACAATTTTAACCTAATTGAGCCCGGGAAGGATATATATATATATTTATATATATAAGATAATATATAATATATATATATATTATATATATATATATATAAATAAATATATAATATTTGTGATAAACACATATATATTTATAAATATATAATATATATATATATATATATATATATATATATATATATATATATACTATATTATATATATATATATATATATATATATATATATATATATATATATATATATATTATATATTATATATAATATACACCTGAATTATAGGCCGGAAAAACCCTTCATTTGCCAATCTGATAAGAAAAAACAGATATATTATATATATATATTATATATATTAATATATTATATATTATTATATATATATATATATATATATATATATTATATATATATATATATATATATATAATATATAATATATATATATAAATAAATATATATGCGTGTTGTTTTTTCGTCTGTTTTTGTTTTTGGGTTCTTGTTTTCGTATTCCATGTTTTTGGCGTTCGTCGTCCCCGTCGGCCTCGCCTGCCTCGCCTATATGTGACTCGCATTTAGTTCGGGAAATTTAATTAAGTGTTGGCATCGGGACTTAAACAAACTTGGGAAACTTCATCATAAATCAATGAATATGACCTTTTGCTCGTGAATGTTTGTGTATGCGTGTGTGTTTGTGTTAAGGGGATGGGTTTGTTGGTACGTGAGTGTTTGGTGGAGGGTTGTGGACTTGAGTGAGGGTTGGTGGGTGTGTGTTGGTGAGTGCATGAGGGTTGTTGGGAAAACGTTGTGAAGGACGTGAGTTTTGGGGATGGGGGGGAGGTTGTGAGTTTGAGTGGATGAGTTTTTATATATATATATATAGCTATATATATATATATATATATATATATATATATATATATATATTATATAGTATATATAATATATATATATATATATACGTATATGTAATATGTATGTGGGTGGGTGGGGGGAGTTTGTGTCCTTGAGTAGATGAGTTTTTATATATATGGATCATGTGGGTTATCTGCCTCCACCTCCATATACATATCGATTGCATGAATTCGAACACATTTCAGAAAATTGAAGTAAAAATGCGTAAAGTCAAATTGAAACTAGTAAAATAGCAGATTCACACCATTAAAAATATAAAAAAAGTTTAAATCTATATAAAATAACTAAACTCAACATAACCTGTAAAATAACTAAACTCAACATAACCTTTACTTAACGTATAATAATGTAATTTATTTTATACCTATGTTTATTTCACTGCATTGCCTAAAAAAAAAAAGCATCTGGCACCAAAGAGCAAACTTTTCTGCACTTTATTTGATTACCGAATATTTTTAAAAAAAAGACTTGAGCTTAACAATTGGAGCAGATAACCGACCAATGATTCCATATATATATTACATTTTTATTGATAATAAAAATATATATATAAAAAAATATATATATATATATATATATATATATATATATATATATATATATATATATATTATAATATATATATATATATATATATATATAGGCAAAATTTTACTTTGTGGCCTAACGAGGTACCTACACCTTAACCTAACTAACTTAACCTAAATTAATTTTCATTATTATACCAGTTTGTGATCAGGAAACTTAGGAGGTTCTGGGTTTTACGCTATCCTTGTGAGGTGGTTGACTATATCCTCACTAGTCACAATACAGTTAATACAAATGCCCAAATATTAATATATATATATTATATTATATATATATGATAATATATATATATATATATAATTATATATATATATATATTATAATATATATATATATATTAATATATATACAGTATATATATATATATTATATATATATAATATATATATATATATATTATATATATATAATATATATATATATATAATATATATAATATATATATATATATTATATATATAGCCTACTATTAACTAGTATTATAATTTGTATCTGTGGATAAAGCTGTTAATTCCCTCACCCCCCATTTTTAGCCATGTTCTTACTCTCTAATTAAAAAAATATACATAAATTTAAAAATGTTAATTTTTTTTAATTGTCACAAAAAAAAATGGCGGATGGGGATAATTTTTAAAGTTGACTCACCAAAATCTTTTTCCACACACCTGAATTTTGAGAGGAGCGATATTTTTTTATTCCTTTTTATTTCTCTTTTTTTTCCCTTATTTTATTTCAAAATTTTTTTCGATTGGGGGAGAGGAATGGGAGGGAGGGGGGGAGAATTATGGATATAGATAAAATGGAGGGAACGAGTAAAGGAGGGGTAATGGGGGATAGGGGTGAGTAGGAAATAGGATTTCTTGCTATTTACGATTTATTACCCTGACTTTCGTACCAGATCCTTACATACGATAAAAGTTTAACACTTGCTCTTTTCTTGCTTACCTTTTTGTATACATAGATGTGAATGCACACACACACCACACAATACACATACACACAAATATAAAATATATATATATATACAAATAAAAAAAACACAAAAGACATATATATATATATATATATATATATATATATATATATGTAATATATATATATATATATATATATATATATATTATAATAGCAGTATTGCCAGAGTGAACTTACAAGAATCCCAACAGACAACAACGAAGTCTACTGGCATTAATCAATCCTCCTTCAGTATGTTTGGCTGATAACGTAATTATTAACCGTGTGGATTACTCGCCAAACTACTGAAGAACGGATGAACACTGTTAGGGTAGATGGAAAATATAAAGAAAAAAGATTGTATAAATAGACAAAAAGTGTCTACAGTCTTAAAAACCCCACCTTGATAAATACAGAAGATACAAAATTCAATTTTAAGTGTAAGTGTTAACAAGAAGAATTCCAAATTCATCTGTGTAACCCGTTGTAACAAATTAAACAAATGTAATATGTTGTATGTGCCAATTTCGTTCACGGATTCTAGACTAGAATCCTTCTCTAAAAACTGACACCGCTGTATATATAATACAGAGAGAAAAAAAAATGTCTAGTCGGGAATAAAAAGAAACTCGTGTTTCTTTAAATGTCACAATCGGCAAATGAATGAATAGTATAGTAATATAAAAAGATCGATTACCTTGTATGATTGATATTTGTAATATCACTTAGGTGAAATGACCCTCAAAATATTATATAAATTTAATTTCTGAAATTGATTTGCTTGAACTAATATTTAAAAAGACCAAAAGAAAAAAACTTAATTCGATATGAAATTATATCTAAATCGGAAATATATCGTCTTAATAATAATAATAATAATAATAATAATAATAATAATAATAATAATAATAATAATAATAATATTTAATAATAATAATGACAAATACTTTGTTTTAAAGAAACATCACCTGTGAACAAGTATGATGACCAGTTGGTGAAACCAATTGAAGAGTCATACAATGATCCTTTATCTGTACGAAGGTCAAAATATTTATAATTTCATAATATTTGAGACCAGTCGCCAATGTAAAAAAAAAAAAAATACATTAATAATGTTAAATTGTTTATGTGATTAATATAAATTGTTTTTATATTAGGTTTTCACACCACTAATCATTGACTTAAAAATGATGATAAAATAATACATAATATATATAATAATAATAATAATAATAATAATAATAATAATAATAATAATAATAATAATTATTAGGCTACTATTAGCTACTACTGATAATAATAATATCATCAATAATTATAATAATAATAATAATAATAACTTATTATTTAAATCAGCTGATAATACAGCAGAAAATTTTTTTTATATCTATTTCTGATTAGTTGACTCAAAATCATTAGAACGGTATTTTTTATATATATATATATATATATATATATATATATATATATATATATATATATATATATATATATATATATATATATATATATAAAGAAGGCATATATATATATATATATATATTTATGTATGTTCTGTTTTGTTATCTTTGTTATATGTTATATATAGTATATATATATATATAAGCCATTCAACTGCGTTACTCTGAGGCTTAAAAAAAATAAA
>JABUQX010002109.1:0-2500 GCA_015478945.1 Trachelipus rathkii | reverse complement strand
ATATATATATATATATATATATATATATATATATATATATATATATATATATATATATATATATATATATATATATATATTAGCGTTTAATTATTTTTATTTACTTGATTTATATTATTTATTTATTTATTTATTAATTTTTGTATTTTTGTTATGATATTTATAGCATCTCTTTGACCTCTTCAAGTCGATACTTGTGTGAGGAGTGAGAGCAGCATATGGTTGAGCGTTGCTTTCCTTCCAGTGGGTGTGGCAGATCAGATGATGCTAGGAGTGAATGGCAATAAATTGGGTGCTCACGAACTCTGGTGTAGAAGAAGAAGAAGAAGAAGAAGAAGAAGAAGAAGAAGAAGAAGAAGAAGAAGAAGAAGAACAAGAAGAAGAACAAGAAGAAGAAGAAGAAGAAGAAGAAGAACAAGAAGAGGAAGAATAAAAAGAAGAAAAAGAAGAAATTGAAGAAGAAGAAGAAAATAATTAAGGTCAAAACTGAGAAAGGAGAAGAAAAAGAAGAAGAAGAGTGTTTAAGAAATGGAAGAAGAATTACTTTATGACGAAGAGGAAGAACAAGAACAAGAACAAGAAGAAGAAGAAGAAGAAAAAAATTAGTTTAAGACAAGGTCGGAGACGGGGAAGAAAAAGAAATAGTCTAATGTGAGAAGAAGAAGAAGAAAGAGGAAGACCCCTTTCGGCCATTTTACACCATCCTTGGATTCTTATATCACATTCCGAATGACGTTTGAAGAAGCGCAAAGACGCATACGGCAAAACGGGAGAGTGACTTCCATCATCGTGAGAGTCAGTGCCACTCTTCCCGTTCTTGTCTTTTTTTACCGCGCTCGCGCACACATACACACATGCCGACATACGTAGGCGGGTTAATATAATGCGGGTAAGAAGTTTTCGTGTTATAAGGACCCATCAAAGAGAAGAGACTTTTCCGCTCGTCGAGTGTTCCTTCCAGCCTTGTCTAAATTCATTTGTGTAATAAATTTTCTTTTCCCTAAGAAGTGTCATAAACGGTTTAAAAATTAAAATTTGAATATGTATATATATATATATGTTATATAAATATATACAAATATATATATATATATATATATAGATATATATAAGAGAGAGAAAGTTCAAAAACAAGGACAGAAACAATCAGAGAGAAAGTAATATGTTTGTAAAAATACAAGAACATAAATAGATAGATATATAGATTGAGAGAGAGAGAGAGAGAGAGAGAGAGAGAGAGAGAGAGAGAGAGAGAGAGAGAGAGAGAGAGATTTCAAAAACAAGGACAGAAACAGAAGCAGAGAGAAAGTAGTTTTTAAAAATACAAGATCAGTGAGAGAGAGGGAAGGCAGCAATGTTTTTAATAAAAGACAACTGATGGTAACTGAGTGCTGTTCCCTCAGCACGACTTTTTAATGTTCTAAAATTGTCTGTATCATTAAATTTTATTTAGAGTATTTTAGGACTCTTTAGATCCATGAGCTCTAGAACTCCCAAATTCTTCCCCTTAGGACTCAAAACCCCCTCCCCCAGACCCCTTAAGCCTTCTATTTTGCTTTCCAGAACTCCATTCCTCCCCCCTACTCCCCCCACGACCTCCCAACCATGTAACATTTTTTTTTATATTTTTATTTAATTTAATTTCTGGCTCCTTTAACATTCCATCATATGCTTCTTTCTTCATATATATTGTTATATTTATATATATATATACATACATACATGTTATGTTGTTGTTATACATATGTACATACATATATTGTTTTCTTTATTCTATATATGTCTGTTATATATATTTTTTTTAAACAAATTTTTATATATATTTTTTTTTGTTTTTTTTTTCTTATTCCATGATGCAGGTTATATAAGGTTGCTATAGTTGCTATATATATATATTATAAGGTTTTGAAGGGATCTTCTTAACCTTTTGTCACATGTACATATACTATTGCAAGACGCGGCGCGCTCGCCGCCTGCTGCGCTGCTGCTGCCGCCAGCTCTTCCCTTCCTTCCCCCCCCTTCCTCTCTGCCAGTACATTGCTGAAGATTTATTTTTCTTTTTTCTTTTTTTTTTTTCATCTTTTCCCCCCCCCCCCTCCTTCCTACGCGCTGCTGCCGCTCGTTTTCTACATTGATCGTCCCGCTATACATGCTGCTGCATGCTACATGTTGCTGTGTGCTGTGTTGTTCCCCTCCTGCTGCTGTAAATCATGTAACATTTTTATCTTTAATTTAATCTCATCTGGCCCTTTAATTACGTATCGTTCTCCTTTTGAAAGATGCTGTATTAGCATGCTCACTTAACACATATGCAAATTAGGTTTTAAGTTACATATATTCGCTCGCGCGCGTGCGTGCGTTGACATTCACACAAAATACACACACCCATACTTACATACACACATATGTATATACAGTGCTTGCATATATACACGAATACATACACCAGTATATATATATATATATATATATATATATATATATATATATATATATATTG
>JABUQX010002108.1:40000-52500 GCA_015478945.1 Trachelipus rathkii | reverse complement strand
TAATTCTACCTTAAAAAACTATTAAAAATTTTAATAATGAAAGTGAAAAAAGGAACCTAATTTTAAAAAGAAATAAAAAAAAACAGCTACTTTAGTAAATAACGTTTATAATAATTAAATTTTATTGGAAATTTTCGCTCCTACCCTATTCCTAGGAGTGAATATCTTTGTTATCGGCGTACGTAAGAATTTAATTTCTCCTATAGTATTATAATGGTCAAGCCAGGAAAACATACCCGTCCTTCCAGACGTAAAAAGAAAACATCGTACACTTATATATATATTTTTGTTATTTTATATATATATATATATATATATATATATATATATATATATATATATATATATATATACTGAATATTTTTATTTATATATATATTATATATATATTATTATAATATATACGACAAGTTTTTCCTACGTATCAAAAGGATGGCAGCAGCAGTGTTGATTAGTTTATTGAATGTTACTATATAAGATAATTTTTATTACTATTACTATTTTATTTATCTTTAATAATAATTAAATAACTTTACATATGCATAACCTTTAAGTCTCTTGATTTTTTTTATTGATAAAACGACATTGGACTTTGCTGGAAAGAAAAACTATTTTACAAATTTTTTTTTTCAGTGTCTACGTTCGAATGAATACCAGATATAGTCAATGTTCAGAGAAGATTTCCTCTTGTTTATTATTATTATTAATTATTATTTTGATTATTATTATTAAGAATTATTGTGTTTTTTTGTTTTTATTATTTTTCATAATTTTATTATATAATAATAATAATAATAATAATAATAATAATAATTATAAAATAATAATAAATAGTTTTTAAATTTATAATAATAATAATAATAATAAAATGATCCTCTTTAATAAAAATAATAATGATAAAGTAATAAAAATAATAAATAATAATAATAACAAACATCAATTATAATAAAAATAATATAATAATAAAAATAATAATAATAATAATAATAATAATAATAATAATATAATAATAATTAATAATAATAATAATAATAATAAATAATAATAATAATATATAATAATAATAATAATAATAATAGTACTATTAATTATATATATATATATATATATATATATATATATATTAATATAATTAATTATATATATATATATATATATATATATATATATATAGTATATATTCTATATATAATATTATATATTATATATAGATATTATTATATATATTATTATTATTATTATATTATATTATTTTATTATTAATTATTATTATTAATTATTATTATTATTATTATTATTATAATTATTATTAATTATTATTATTATTATTAACTTATTTTATATTATTATTAATTAATTATTATTATTATTTTTATTATTATTATAATAAACTAATAATAATAAATAATAATAATAATAATAATAATAATAATAATAATAATATAATAATAATATTAATAATAATAAAAATAATAATAATAACAATTAATAATAAATAATAGAATAAGAATAATATAAATAATAAAAATATATAATATATATTACTAAATATCTATTATTTTTATTATATTATTATATGGAAACTACTGTCCCACATTTGGGGTGGATCCGGTTCCACCCTCCTTTTTGGATAGAGTTGAAGCTAGGGCTAAGAGGCTTATAAACTGTCCCATACTCTCTGACTCCCTTGATCCTCTTTCTCTGCGTCGTGACGTTGGTGCCCTATCTTTTCTATAGGTATTACAACGGCAGGTGCTCCCGCAGAGAATTTGGACCTCTCGCATTCCCCCACATGCGTCGCCTCGTAACACAAAAGACGGCCTTGTCTGCCTCATGAAATTTGTGTGAATATTGGAGACTCAAGGGATCACTCGTTTTGGTACCTCCTTCTTTCCAGCCACCTCTGTTTTTGTGGAACTCATTGCCTTTTTTTATTTTCCCTGCAATGTTTAATCTTCCTTTATTTTATTTCCGCGTCCCCGCCCGCCTGAGGTAATTGCGTTAGGCAAGGGTAGGGTGGGTTTACTTTATTTATTTGCTTATTTATTTTCTTTTAGTAATTTTTTTATTTATTTATTTATTTATTTTTATTTTTTGCCCCTCCTTTTGAAAAGGGCATTGCCCGTGAATGATGGTATTATGTTACAAAAAAAGAACAAATATATATATATATATATATATAATATATATACTATATATATACTATATATTATTATATATATATATATATAATATATATATATATATATATATATATATATATATATATATATATATATATATATATAATATATATATAACTATATTATATAGAGCTGCCTACTCCAATTATAATCTTCAGGTACCTCCGCTGATATAATATATATATAATATTATATAATATATATATAATATATATAATAATTATAATATATATATATATATATAATTAATATAATATAATATATATATATATATATATAATATATATATATATATATATATATAATTGACTTTTCCTTCCTGAATGAAGCATGCTCTCATTCATCCTTTGCTATAGAAAGAATGAGCCTCTCATTAATTAACTATCGTCCAATTCTTCTAGTCCTTTTGTCTTTCCAAAGTATATGATTTTGTATTTCACAGGAAAATTTTGACACAATTTAATCTTTTTTTATATCTCTCATCTCCGTGATAGCTTCTTTATATTGAAATAATAATGAAATACAATAATTAATTGTTTTTATATAATATTGTAGTTAAGGAATTTTTAATACAAAACTACTTAATGGAAGGTACAAGTTTATTATAATTATTTTTAAGATAATTACTTGTATATTCATTAAAAAGAAATTTTTATTGATTTTAATTGTGATTTTCATTTCGCTGATTTTAATTTCTAATTGCTAAGACAAGATTTCCTTTATTTTGCAGATAATGTAAAAACAATTTGAATTTATAATGAAATCAAATTTTTACATTTGTATTATTTATAAAACCATTTTTTTGGAGGCTGCAGTTTATATTCAAAATTTTTTTGTTTTCATTTTTAATTTTTTTTTTAAATTCTAATTGTTTAAGGCTTTCTAGAGATTTATATTTTATTATATCATTTGCTTTATATTCTTCAAATTTGCTTCCAATTCTTCTTTCCGCAAGTTTTTTGGCTTAATCCTTCTGCGCCTTCGTCGTTCACGTTCCGCAAATCTTTGATTTGAGCCTTACATCTTTCAAGCCATTCGTTAATTTTCTTACAAAGTTGAAAATCAACGAGATCGCAAGGAAGCGATGAAGTCACCGAGAACAACAAGAGCGAATCAGGCATGGTTAGATGATCAGCTGCTGCAAAGTTGTGCTTCGACAAGAAAGGTTTTCCAAGAAATTGAAGCCCTCTACGAGTTTTTTCTTTCTTCTCGGGTCGAATGACGTTGACCAGAGAACTAACTGGAAATTATTTGTTTATAGGAGATATATATGATATATATATTTTAAAAGTAGAAATATATACTATATATATATATATATGTATATATATATATATATATATATATATATATATTATATATATATATATATAGAGAGAGAGAGAGAGAGAGAGAGAGAGAGAGAGAGAGAGAGAGAGAGAGAGAGAGAGAGATCTGATGTCTTCTTTAGTAGACGCAGTGAAACAACTGGGGAAGAAGAAAAGAAAAGAAGAGTAAGAAGAGGACATAAAAATTAGGTAAACTTTTACGAAGAACTTCAGATAGTTTCGTCTTAGGAAAGAAAAGCGTAGAATGTTTGAATTGTAATCATATTGTTGTTTGGAAGCAGATGAGAAAAATTTTCATTGAAATGAAAATTTGAAATTAAAATCAAAATAATAAATTAAAGAAAATTATGAAAGTTCATTATAGTTTGTAGCAGTCAATTGTGATTGCCGATTTAATATGTTATTAGCATTGCTGTTTCATTCTTTGTCTGTCCTAAAAATATGAAACATTCTATAAATTATATAATATATTATATATATATATATAATAATATATATAATATATATATATTTTATATATTATATATATAATATATATATATATATTATATTAATATATATATTATTTATATATTATTGTCAATATATGTATATATTATATTAATAATATTTATATATCTGTTATATATATATATATATATATATATATAATATATATATATATATATATATATATATATATATATATATATATATATATATATATAATATATATAATAATATATATCATATTTTAAACTAAATATAATATATATATATATATATTATAATGTGTGTAGTGTGAATGTATGTTGTATATATATATATATATATATATATGATATATATATATGATATATATATATATATATATATATATAATATATATTATATATATATATATATATATATATATATTATAATTATATATATATTAATATATATATATATATATTTATATATAATATATAATATAATATATATTATATATTATTTTTATAGAGGGAGAGTACACGATACTCGAAGTGTTGAAATTACTTCCCATTTTTAAAAATGGGTGACTTTTCTCTTTGCGTTCATATTCTTTACACACTCATCCTCCAGGCAAACATATTACTACCCACCATTTATGCACATATCATATACACATGATTAAAGTACACACCCCACTTCTAGATAACACCTTACAGACATCCTACTACTCATATCCCTTGTGTGTTGGGGAGAAGAATTGGCCCACACGTATGTCCTGCATGTCGTAGAAGTGCGACTAAAGGGACGGTGGTAGTTGGGTTTGGCTGCCCACTACCACTATCTCTTGCTAGGAATGCTGAATACATTCCTTCGGAGATGTCGTGATCGCCGTAAAACGGACTCTAATTTTCGTCCGAAATGTCATGAATCGTATGGGTACATCATGGAATGTCCAGAGGAATAAATGTTGAGGAGAAGAGGAGAGAGGTGATGGGTATGTGTATTTAGAAAGGGCAAATTGATTTGCTGCTCGCTCTGACTGAAACAAAGATGAAAAGGAAAATGTGAAATGAGTGGTGTTTGGGTGAAATGTGTGCGTGCTGGTGTGAAAGAGAATGAGAGAGGGAGAGAAGGAGTTTCCAAGTTTGATGAGTGACCTGTGGGTAGCAGCTACTGGTAGAACTTTGTGTGTGTGAGTCCGCTAGAACTTCTAATGGTTAAATTTAAGGTTTGAAAGGTCAAGGTATGTGTGGGTGTGACGTATGGTCCCATCTGAGGGAAACTTTGAAGAGAGTACGATTTTTTTGGGATAATCTTAATGATGTTCTGGATGGGGTGAGTAGGGGCTTCAGATTATAGTGTTGGGGGACCTGAATGGGTTGGATAGGTGATCAAAAAAGGATGGTATAACAGGTGGTTTTTGGGGTGGCGGAGAAAATGAGAATGGTAGGAAGGTGATGATTTCTGGTGAAGAAGAGAGGGTATGTGTGTAAGTAAACTTTCTTTAAACACAAGAGTAATCATAAGTATATTAAAGAGGTTTGGTGTAGGTAGAGATGGTATCTGAAGTGAAAGTAATGATTGATTTTTTGTGTGGTAAGAAGGAGATGTTGAAAGTAATGGTGTTGGATGTTAAATCAGTGAGGGGTTTAGGAATGGGATTATCGGATCATTAGTTGTTCAATGTAAAATTAAGTTAGTTGGGGCTTGGTGGAGAGGAGGTGAATACGAAAGGAAGTAGGTAAAATAAGAGTGAGAAGTTAAGTGAAAGAAGACAAAAGGATAAGTATGTAAGAGCGCTCGATAGTAAAATCGGTTGAATGTGAACAAGTTGATTCTGAACAAATCTGGGGCAAATAAAGGAAGCAATTGTTAGTAGTGCAAAGGAAGTGTGTGGATGTGCTAAAGTAGGAAGTAAGAATGTTAACAAGCGAATGGTGGAATGAGAGGTGACTGAAAAGGACCGATTTGGTGAAGAACAAGGGTGCGTTTAGAGTGGTAGAGGATGTGTGGGGATCAAAACTTTACATTAAAACAAATGATTTGAGAAAATGAGGGAGAAGATGAATAAATTATATTTTAGGTTTTATGGGCTTGCCAACAGGCGTATAATAGAGTTAAAAGGGAAGGTTTTATGTCAGGTGTTTTGTGATAATTTGGTGTTGGTGGTGGGGGTTTGTGAATGGAAAAAAAAGTAGTATGACGATAGTGAAGCGTAATGTAAGAATAAATGGTGTCAATGGTGAATGGTTTAGGATAATAGCGGAGTGAGACAGGGTGTGTTATGTCTCCTTGGTTATTCAATTTGTATATGGATGGGGTTATGAAAGAATTCGAGGTGGGGATGGCAGGAAATGGTGTTAGAATGATGGAGAATGGAGATGAGTGGAGGGTGCCCACTACCTATTATATGCGATGATTTGGTTTTGTGTGCGAATCTGAAGAGAGTTTGAGAAGATTGGGAGAGAGTTGGCAGGGTATGTAAAAGAGGGGTTTGAAAGTAAACGTAGATAAGAGTAAGGTTATGGTTGTGAGTGAGGACAGTCCTCAGTGTGAAGTTATGTTAGATGGTGAGCAGCTGGAGCAAGTGTCTGAGTTTAAATATTTAGGGTATGTGTTGGATGAGGGGAACGGATGAATGCAGAGTGTAGTAGGAAAGTTGTGAATGGGCAGGAAGGTTGCTGGTGCAATAAAATGCGTTGGTGAATGTAAAGGGACTAAGTCATGAGTGCGCTAGGGTCTTTAACATTGAGGGTATGCTTGTTACCTAGTGTTATTGTAATGGTAGTGAGACTATGGTCTGGTATAAGAAGAAGTATAGATCTAAAGTTCAATATGTTCAGATGGACATCTTAGGAGGCATGCTAGGTGTGAGAAGAATTAATAAAATGAGGAATGAACTTATTAGAGAGTTGTGTGGTGTGAAGAAAGGGGTAAATGAGAGAATAAATGAAAGTATGTTGAGATGGTTTGGTCATGTGGAAAGGATGAATGATAGTCGGTTGGTTAAGCGGATGTATAGTGGAGAGTGTGTTGGGAACCGACCGGCTGGGAGACCGAAGAGAAAGTGGATTGAGTCGGTGAACGAATGTCTGAAGGAGAGAAATGTGAGTTTGGCAGAGGCGAGAATAAAGGTGCATGATAGGAGAGAATGGCGGGGTTTTGTATGGGGGCATGGTTGTGGCCCACCTGGGCCAAGGGATGAACCCTTACATTGACGATTTACCATAGTGAGGGCCCGTCGCGGTCCCATGAAGCTCTAGGGTGGATTTTCTGTCTGTGACGAGTTTTCACTAATTAATGGTACAGAGGGGGCGGTAAGGCTGGGCTTTCTTTTCGACATTTGTCATGTTCTCCTACTGCTTTTCTTTTCCGATGCTTGTAGCGCACCTTACTCCCAGTCTTGGGGAAAAGAGGTAGATAAAGAAAGAAAGAAAGAAGAAAATTATGAAATAAAAATAAAAAGTTATAAATTAAAGAAAATTAAGATTTTAACAAAATCGAAATGAGTATCAGAAACCTTTTATTTGCTCTTCTTTCCTATATTTTTAATTAAGAAAATGAAATTTGAACTAAAATTAGTTTTGAAAGGCAAGAAAATTTCCTAATCTAATTTCCTTAATTCTAATTTCCTTAGAATAATTTCGAATAAAGAAATATGGTTTGGAATTTGAAGTTTATGGGTTAGATGGAATAATATGCCCAATGAGAGGGCGAATAAAAACCCTTCTTGGGAATACAAAGCGCAAGAGCTAGTGCCTAGCACTGAAAATCTATGTGCCGAGAAATATGATCTTCTAGAGAACGACACTAGAAGAAAGAGCTAAGATGTTAGAATGAAGAAAATGCTAGTCTCACTGATTGAAAATAATAATACCTATTATCGGTAGGTATTATAGTAAATAATTGAGTTATATTTATTTTCTGACAATAGAGTGATGGGTAAATATTTAATAAAGTTTGATAACAAACTCTGTTTCACCTTAAAATCACTGAGGATGCTCTTGCTCATCGCTGAAATAGGTTCGAAACCCAATACGACTGGATTTTCTATGCCTAAAATGATTAGAGAAAGTCCGAGTATTGTATGTTGGAAAGATGTTCTGTTGTTTGTGTTGGCTATATTTGAAGTTATGAATGAATATATAGATTAGCATTAGCGCAATAATAGTGTAATTATAGAAATCCTCAAACAAAACTACTACTTCTTCTTCCATAGTCCAATACTGCTTATTATATATGTAAATGACATAGATGATAATATTTTAAGCAATATTTCAAAATTTACTAGTGATACGAAAATTGAAAATCGCATAAATTGTGAGAAAGATTATTAATTACTCCAAAGTGATTTGGATCAGCTTGCAAATTGGTCAAAACATGGCAAATGAAATTTAATACCGATAAATGTAAGGTTATTATACATTTTGGGAATAGGAACAGAGAATATGATTTACATAAAAGATGACTTAGTTGTCAAAGTTGTCAGTGAGGAAAAGCATCTAGGGGTATTAATTAATAAGGATTTAAAGTTTGCGAAACAATGTGCTGAAGTTGTTAATAAAACTAATAGAGCACTAGGTTTTATTTCCAGAAATTTTGAATATAAATCTAAAAAAAATCTCAATAAAAGGTTAGTTAAACCTCATCCAGAATACGCAGTATACAGTTTTGGAGTCCATGCCTCAAAAATGACTGAAAAATTCAACAGAATTCAAAGAAGGGCAACCGAATTTATACCAGAATTGAAAGGTATGTAATGCAAGAAACAACTACCTGAACTAGATATCTTTTCTTTAAGAAACAAGAAAATTGAAAGGAAATTAATGGAACTTTTAAAATTCTAAATAAATTTGACAATATCGATTACAGGAAGTTCTTTAGATACAATTTTAATTACGTAGCACGAAATAATGGACAAAAACTTTAAAATAAATTATTTCAAACCAATATATCAAAAAATTTATTTTCTCACGTTGTAATTGGTAAGTGGAATAATCTCTGTTATGAAATAGTGAACGGCAATAATATCAATTTATTCAAGAAAAAAAGTTAAATATACATCTTAAGGAAATTGGTCTTTGAGCTTCTAATCAACTTTGACTTTTATTCTATTAATACGCTAGAATTAGTGAACTAGAAATTGTGAAATTATTTATGAAATATAAGACAAAGTAAATCTTATAAGGAATTCTGAAGCTGAATTTATAATGTTTTCGATGTTTACTGTTTAGAACGCATCCGTTCTAAGACAATGAAATTTTTGTTTCACTAAATAAGACATAATATTATAACCAGCAACACTGAACAAACTTATAGCAACTACACACACAAAAAAAAATTATATCAAGTTGACATCAAATTTTTGATCAACGTCGGTTCCTCTCAGGAGTGAAAATTTTACATCACTGTGATTGAAACATCAATGATTTAATATTTTACTTCATCAATATATAATATTTTACTTCTTGCCAAAACAACTCTATAACGCCAAAGTAAAACCCATTACATGTTATATTCTAATTCCATAACTATATATATATATATATTATTATATTATTATTATTATATAATATATTACTTTTTATTATATTTTTTCTCTATAATATAATATATATATATATATATATATATATATATATATATATATATATATATATATATATATATATTATAAACGGCCTTGGTATTATTACACCAATATATGCCACACTAACAAAATAGAATCTTTGCTAGTTTAATTTAGGCAGTCAATAAAAATAACTTTATTATAAAGCGAAGTTTAAAAAAAAAATATTAATATGATATAATATAAATTTTTTTACTTATACTTTTTCTCATTATTAACTAATTTTTTTTTGTAAAATATTAAAAAGGAAAATAAAATAAAGTGTCTCATGGGTAACTATTTTAAACAATGCAGACTTTGACACTAACAACTTCATAGCATTCCGTTACGATGTAAAGTATATCATATGCGATGTAAAGTATATTATATGAAGTAGTTTGATGAAAATTGTATCATTCGACCGCGTATCAATTTTTTCGACGTGACATGAACTAGTTCCTTCCAATTTCAGTTATTTATTAATATTAAATTCAGAAGTTTCGTTAAAGATTAAAATCTAATTTAAAAATTATCATTAGCAATTTAAATAAAAGGTTTTTAAGGAATAATATCAGGTCAAAGTCGAGATTTACCGATTTGAGCAGACGTGTTTAAAATAAGTAATTAGTAAAATGATTTCTAAACAACACTCAGCAGACTTTTAACAATTTAAGATTTACTCCACTGATCAGAAAAGTTTTTTTTTGAGCACAAATGCAAGTAGTTTTACAACATATGGAAAGATGTAACGAATATGAAAAGGTTCTGTGCATCGTAGATTATGGAAAAACATCAACTAAAGTATTGTGAAACCATTTATATATAAACACCTTACAATATGTATTTGAAAAATGCTACAACACTCAAGTTATTTGAAGAGAGTAAATAAAGTGGAAATCAAGGAAAGAGACCCACAATATTTTAGAATATATTCATAATTCTAAGTTAAAAAGATATAGTTAAAAGCGTATCAAGAGCCACAGGCTAATAGAGAATTGAAGAAACCTTTAGACAAACAAAGATTACAATTTTTAATACTAAAGCTCCTTGTTTCATTATATAAGACGGAGAAACAATCTCAGAACAAAGAAAATAACCCAAGCGATTTATATGGATATGCTAATGGGAATGCTGGAACAGACTATGAGAATTTGGAAAAGAAACGTTTACGAAAACTACATTTACTAAATGTACTATTGAAATTGAAATTATTTAATAATTTAATTTTAATTATTTAATTATTTAATTCCATATCTAATATCTTTTAATTATTTTATTAAAAGAGAAAAAAAATACAATGAGGTATGAAAAAGTTTGGATCATTATGGGTAGATTAAATATCAGTCTCCATGGTAGTGGTGGCCTACACGCAGGGTGCGGTGCGGTTTCCGCGCATAATTTCTGTGTGTTGGTGCGTTGCGGTGCGGAAAATTCAGGCACTTGGCCAACCCTACCACGTGGTAATATTCCACAGCGTATAATAAGGAAAGTTTTTGAACAGTGAGTGTTACCTGCAATGAGACTTGGGTCCAACAATATATATATATATATATATATATATATATATATATATATATATATATATATATATATATATATATATATATATATATATATATATATATATATATATATATATATATATATATATATATATATATTTATTTATATTATACATACAGATAATTATATAGATATATATATAATATATATATATATATATATATATATAATATAATAAATATATATAATATATAATATTATATATATATATATATTATATATATTATATATACTTGAATAACAAGCAAGAAATAAGATCTCAAACTAATTTAAAAGATTTAATAATAATGAGAGTCAAGCAGCATATACCTAGAAGACATGACAATAGACGAACAAATTCAATAGTAAATTAACCTCCACTAAATCTGAAGCGTCCGCTCAAACGAACAACGGAAAGATTAACCTGGCAAGAAATGGCCAAGTGACAATAAGCACTGAAAATATCTTGGACAGAACTATATATTCTTGTAGTGGACAAAATACAATCAGATATGCATCAGTTTTATCAGAACTTAATCTTTATAATATTAAAAATATATAATTATCCTTTGAGTATTTTCTTCAAACTTGATAATTAATAATTATTTATCAATTTTTTTATTAATAAATTATTAATTAAATCTTACAAGATATTCTATATTAATAATTATTAATTAAATCTTACCAGATATTCTATATTAATAATTATTAATTAAATCTTACCAGATATTCTATATTAATAATTATTAATTAAATCTTACCAGACATTCTACAAAATATTATTAATTAAATCTTACAAGATATTCTATATTGATAATTATTTTATTAAATCTTACCAGATATTCTATATTAATAATTATTAATTAAAATCTTACAGATCATTCTATATTCTAATAGATTATTAATTAATCTTAACCAGAATTCTACAAAGCCTTGTACAACTTTTTCATATCGAAGAACAACAACCCTATTAACCACCAGCTCTTGTTTTAGGGTCTTTTGGATAAAGATCGTCGTTGTCTTTCCCATAAGCAGATGCGAGATAAATGATTATAGCCCGACTGTATATATATATATATATATATATATATATATATATATATATATATATATATATATATATATATATATATATATATATATATATATATATATATATATATATATATAATAATAATAATAATAATAATAATAATAATAATAATAATAATAATAATAATAATAATAATAACTGGTTTATAAATAATACCACAATTTACTTAGATGCTATCATGACTGCAGCATGAAATGGTTTGGGTAGGTGTAGGGGGATAGAGTTGAAAATTAAAGTTTACATCTTAATACTCTTTTTTTTTTTATAGAAGAGGGACTCTGACCACATATCAC
>JABUQX010002108.1:25000-35000 GCA_015478945.1 Trachelipus rathkii | reverse complement strand
TGAGTAAGTGATAGCCTTTATCTGACATCCAGTCAATTCGCTTCGTTTCGAAGCTAGCGATTTTGGCTTGTTTAGTTTGCACCCCCTTCTTGGTATGTGGTTCTCTTGTCTCGGTGGCGGTGCCGAATTAAATGGGAACGGTTGAATCGTATTTTCCGTCATATTAAAGATCTACAAATCTGAAGATAGTTTGGTGATAAGAATGTTAGAATCATCGAATATGAGAGACTGTGTAAGTTCGTTAAAAAAAAAAAATAATAAAAAAAATAAACAAAAAAAAATAATTTTAAAAAAATTAAAAAAAAATAAATTAAAAAAAATTAAAAAAAAAAATTAAAATTTTTTTTTTAAAAAAAATTAAAATTTAAAAAAAAAAAAAAAAAAAAAAAAATAAAAAAAAAAATTAAAAATTATTTTTTCTTTTATAATTTTTTAAATTAAAAAAATTACGTTTTTTTTATTATAAAATCAAACAGCCTTCTAGGAGCCTCCTGAGCCTCTTGAGCCTCCTTGAGCCTCTTGAGCCTCTTGAGCCTCTTGAGCCTCCAGAGCTTCCTCACCCTCCTCAACCTCCCTAGCCTTACAACCCTTCCCATCTATGATCTGTTGATTCATGTCATATTTTGTATAACATAACACAAAATTTTCATTTATTTTGTTTTATATGCTTTAACAGTTTGTTTTTCGTTGTACTAAAATTTTACGCATTTTCATATTTATAACTTAAGAAAATTTGATGTTTATTACATACTCATAAACCTGTAAATTCAGCGTAAAATCAAACCACCCACCTCCTCCTTCCCACCTACCCCAATCCTGTATATTTTTACATTAACATAGTAATATTAACAAAACATTTAAATAACTTGTTTATATAATTTACTGATCAACGAATATATCTAACGTAACAAAGTATTTCACACAATAAAGCTAAAATAGCATTACCTGAACTATGAATACAATGTACATCGACAAATCTAACACATCTTAACATGAATAAACAAGTAACAATTAACAAGTTACCATACATTAACAACAGTAACAGTAACTAACAAGGCTCACAGAAATAAAACTTACATTGTTTTCTACATATCACTGATATTTTACATTAAAAGCAGTAGACATGTTAACAAAAATTCACAATCTTGCTGTAATTATTCATAGCTTGAGATCAATGAATATAAGCTAACGTAACAAAGTTTTACATAAATACATTATGTACACTCACAAACCTAACACATCTTAAACATGAATAAACAGTTAACATTTAACAAAGTTCATACTTAACAGCAGTAAAAGTTAACTAACATTGAGCTCAGAACGTAACCTGCTTACACTCTTTTCTAACATATCACTGGACATTAGACATTACATACAGTAACATTTAACAAAAATTCTATCACAATTTGTCTAAATATCATATTGATCAATGAATATACGGCTAACGTAACAAAGTGTTCACATCAATAAAAGCAACATAGCGTTTCAATACCTGAACTACGGAATATAATGACAACGACAGACCTAACATACCTTTTACACGAATAAGAGCAACATAACAAGGTTCCATGACTTAACAACATGAAAGTAAACTTAACGGTGCATTACAAACGAACCTATCACCACTTTTTCCAACATATCATAGATATTTACATTAACAAAGTAACATTTAAAAAAAAAAATTATCATCACCATACCTAAGTATAATACTGACCAACCGAAAATACGCTAAAGCAGCAAAGATTTCACATCAATAAAGCTACAATGATGTATCAACTGAAATAAGAATATAATGTACAAACAACAACCTACGAACCTGATGATCGAATAAACTCTAACATTTACACAAAGGATCCATACTTAACAACTGTAAATAACTAACATTGCATACAAATAATACGTTACTTATTCACACTTTTCAAACATATCTCTGAACATATCACTGATATTTTTGCACGAACATAGTAACATTTAATAAAATTACATCACCATACCTAAGTATCATACTGGACAACGAAAATACGGGCTACGCGACAAAGATTTCACGATCAATTAAGCTAACATATCACAACCTTGAACTAAAGAATATAATATACAACTACAAAACCTAACATACTTATGCATGAATAAATCATAACATTACAAAGTTCCATATTAACAACAGTAAAGAACTACCGTTGCATACAAAAAACCTAACTATTCATACTTTTCAACATATCTCTCGTAACATATCATTAATTATTTTCACATTAAACGGTAATATTTATATCACACGTACCTAATTTGCATTTACTGATCAAGAATATTGCCAACGCGTAACAAAAGTTTTTTTTTGCCCTTAAAAAGCTAACATATCATAGTCTGACAAGAGTATAACATACACTGAAAACGGAACACAGCTCAAGCTAAGAATTAAACTGGCTAACATAACAAAGTTACATACTTAACAGCAGTAAAGTAACTAACAACGCCTACAGAACGACGAACACTTACGAAGCTGATGAGGTAAATATTCATTTAACAATTCAGTATGCGAGTGTTTTGTTATATTTATTTTATTTTTTATGTCCTTAAAAACTTTTTGCTTTTAAAAACTTTTATTTATTTTTAATTTTTTTTCTTTTAAAACTTTTTGTTTTAAAAAACTTTTATTATTTTTAGATTTTTTTTCTTTTAAAACTTTTTGTTTTTCAAAAATTTTACTTATTTGAATTCACCTCTATTTGCGACTCACTTTTTCTAAAACTTTTGATTTATTGCTAATTTCCTTTTATACCTTATGTTTTTTGAAAAACCCATGCTAATTTTAATTTTATATTCTTTAGAACTTTTTTTTTTACTAAAAATTTTACACTCTATGTTTATAACCGTTAAAAAAAATTAGTGTTGTTTTACATACCCTTAACGGCAAATCAATGAGATCAGTAAATCTCAAGCCACCCCTCACTCCCCCCTACCGTAAAAGAACTAAATTCAGCACAGAAGTAGACCTACTACAACTTTTTTACATATCATTGATATTTTTACATTTTAAAACATTAAATATTTAACAAATTTTATCATGTGACCTTGTTAGATTGTCATGCTGTATCAATAATCAATATTGCTAACCGTAACAAAGTTATTCACATTAAATAATGCAAACATAGCATTATCTGAACTCATGAATATAATGTACAATGACAAAAACGTAACATACCTTACGTTATATAAACTGTTAGCAATAACAAAGACCATTACTTAACAGCAAGTAAGTAACTAAGAACGCATACAGAGCGAATATGTATGAAGCTGATGAGGTAAAATATTCATTTAACAAATTATTATTATATGTTTTGTTATTATTTTTTATTTTATTTATTTTTAATTTCATTTCTTTAAGAACTTTTCGTTTTTTAAAAAACTTTTATTATTTTCAATTTTCATTGCTTTTAAAAACCTTTTTGTTTTACAAAAACTTTATTATTTTTAATTTCATTTCTTAAAACTTTTTGTTTTTAAAAAACATTTTAATTTATTTTTTAATTTTATTTCTGTTAAACTTTGTATGTTTGTTAAAAATTATTTATTTTTTAATTTTATCTTTAAAACTTTTTTGTTTTTACTAAAAATTTTATTCCTTTTTACTATTTATAACGTAAAAAATTGTTTTTACATACTATACACAAAAAGCTGTAAATCAGTGAATCAACTAAATCAACCCACCCGTCCCTCCCTCTCTCCGTCCCAACCCTGATCTATTGAGGTATTGATCTTTGATCTTTTGAATATTGATCTATTGACTTCAAGTCATAATTTAGAATATCATTTTGGCATTAAAACCATAGCATAAAAAGTATGTTCTTTTATTATACAACTCTCGAATAGATGCTGACATAATAAAGTTTCACATCAATAAAGAGCTGCATTTAACACAACGGATGTAAGAATCTAATGGTATAACATCAACCTAACAACCTCTAAACAGGAGATGAACAGTCATCTTAACAAAAATACCATACTTAACAATAGGAAAGTAAATGACGCAGCATACACAGACGTAACCTATTCACACTTTTTGTTTCAAACATATCTCTACATATCACTGCTTATTTTAGCATTAAGCGATGTTTTTATTTAACAAAATTATATATATAACTAACCTAAAGTCAATCATACTGACCAGACGAATATATCTTTTGAAAATATACCGACTACAAGATGGAATGATTTTTTTTAAATTTATTAACAAATGCATGACACCACACAGGGTAATGTGGGCTCTGCTCCCCGTACCCCGGACCCGTGAGTGGTGTGTGAATTTTTTAAAAAATATATAAAAACCTTAAATTATTAGTAATAAGGGAGAAAAAAAAAATTATAAAAATCATGACTTTTAAAGTTACCCAAAAATATTGAAAAGATAAAAAGAAAACCAGTTAAAACGAAGAACTATTTCTAGTAAAGTAGATTAAAACATAGAGGTTAAATTATTTTTGTAGTATTCATTAAATGTTAATCAATTATTAATTTTTTTTTTTCCTGCATTAAAATGTTCGCCCGATTTCAAAAATGCCTTCAGTTTTTATGTAGCTATGGCGCAGTCTTTTTGGAGGGATTACAGGGTGTCACCTAATTCTGATAACATGGGCTGGTTCCAGTAATGTATAACGTAGTATGATTAGTTAGTTGTGATGATACCCGTTAAGAGTGTGTTGGGTATAAGTTGGGAAACTTTGTAATGAGGTGAGTATATAGGGTGAAATATATGTGTAATAGGAGTAATAGTCATATTAAATATAGATATATATATTGAATATATACTATAGTATTAGGAATATACATATTAATATCTACAATATTAAGAGTTTCAGTATATGTGAAAGACAAAGTGGCTGGTGAGCTACTAGGGCTATGCAGGAGTTAATTGTATGGTCCATGATGCGTTAGGTATGCATTACAAATTATATAATAAAGTAAAAATAAAAAGGCCTACCATATTATAATATATATATATATGTATAGTATATATCTTATTATTATAATTATAATATTATATATATATATATATTATAATATATATGGTATAATAATAATAATATATAAGTTATATAGTTATATATATATTATATATTACATAATATATATATATATATTTTTAATTTTAATTTCTATTTATATAATATATGTTATATATAATAGTTTACGAATAATGGTTATATATATATAAAAATTATTTTTATATATATATATTATTTATTAATTTATATTCTTAATTATTAATATTATATATATTAGTGATTTTAGTGTTTACTTATTTTAAAATAAAATATTGTTAATTCAATAATTTTATTTAATTTTAATTCCTCTTGATTTTCATAGTATAATCAATTTTATGATTGACTTATTCCTTTATTATGTTCGTATATATGAGGCATAAAAAGTAAAATATTGATATTAAATATTAGTATAATAAAATATGGTACTTGTACAGTGGCGTAGTTTAGGGTAAAGGGTGCCAGGGAGGAGTGCCGAGTGGACACCTCTCCTCTGGATATTTTTAAATATTTATTGAAGTTTACGTAGTTTATTGTATTTACAAATTATTATTATATATAATACGATTCAAATCATAAATTTAAAATTTTAAATAAATAATATTGTTGTGATCTATTTCGTAGGACTTTCTCCTCCGTCAAGAAAAACCGTCAGAATATTTGCCAAACTTCGCCCATTATTTGAGTGAATATTGTATTCATAAAACTCATACTTATGTTCCCATCGCCGGAGACGCCGAATGCGATTCTTTGCTCACAACTACAAGGTTCATTCCTTATCTCAAAGACATCATTTATGTAAGTTATTGTGCATACTTTTATATCTTATCTCGAAAAAATCATTTAGGTGGGTTATAATTCAGACTTTTACATCTTATATCGAATAGATCACATAGGTGAGTTATATTACAGACATTTGTTCCTTATCTCGAAGATCATTTAGACGAGTTATATCTCAGACTTTTATACCTTCTCTCAATGAGATTATTTAAGTGAGTTATATTTCAAACTTTCATATTTTATCTCGAAAAGATCATTTAGGTAAGTTAAAATTCAGACTGTTATATCATATCTTGAAGAGATCATTTAGGTGAGGTATATCCCCGACCTTTATACCTTATCTCGAAGACATCATTCATGAGAGTTATTATGCAGAAGACTTTTATATCTTGTCTCTAAGAAATCATTTAAATGTGCTAAATTTCAGAATTTTATATCTTATCTCTAAGAGATCATTTATGTGAGTTATATTTCAGACTTTAATATTTTATCTTGAAGAGATCATTCAGGTGAATTATATTTCAGACTTTTATATGTTATCTCGAAGAGATCATCTAAGTGAGTTACATTTCAGTCTTTTATACCTTATTTCGAAGAAATCATTCAGTCGGGTTATAAACCAGATTTTTATATCTTATCTCGAAGAGATCATTAATGTGAGTTAAATTTCAGACTATTATATCTTATCTTGAAGAGGTCATTTAGGTGAGTTATATTTCAGACTTTTATATCTTATCTCAAAGACATCATTTATGTGAGTTTATGCAGACTTTCATATCTTATCTTGAAGAAATCATTTAGGCGAGTTATATATAATTCAGACTATTATTTCTTATCTAAGAGATCATTCAGGTGAGTCATATTTCAGACTTTTTTACCTTATCGCAAAGATATCATATAGGTGAGTTAAAATTCAGGCTATTATATCCTATCTCAAAGAGACCATTTAGGTAAGCTATATTTCAGACTTTTATACCTCACCTCGAAGAAATCATTTAGGTGGGTTATATATCAATTTATATCTTATCTCGAAGAGATCATTTAGGTATGTCATATCTCCAACTTTTATATCTTATCTCGAATAGTGCTGTCTTAAGTTAACAAAGAAGCACATACCATAAAATAACAATAATCATAAAAGTTCCGATTATGAATGCTTCAGATGAACATGAACTCTACGATGCAATTATCTAATGTAGATCAGTGGAAGCAATTAACATAGGGGTTTCGTTGTCTTTGTAGTACAACTTACTCGTTGTATTGATGATAATCATTTAAAACTTTAGCTTTACCCTCATATTAACGACGATTGGCCTGAAAGCTTCAAAGTTCAAAAAAAATTTATATAGCGAAAAAATAGAGTTCACGTCTTGATCTGAAAAATGCAATAGAACTGGTCATGCAATGCATCTGCAGAATCTGATCTCATAGTAAGTTCCTAATTCCTTTCACTAACTATTTTATTTATAGATTATCTAGAGCCAGTCCCTGATTTAGGAAGAGGAATTTGAGATTCACAATTTGACAATACATTTGTAAAGGATCCTTATCGATGAGTGAAAGCAGAAAAAACCTGCTAAAAATTTCAATTATGATGAAAAAGCAAACTGCTTTTGAGCAGCATTTTACAACCAAATTTGAGGAATGAGCAAATCATGGAATATACTCACCAAATTAACTATTCTCCTTGATGTGGGACTGAAGCTCATTGAATTCTCCACTCGTTACTGACATTTTCTTAACTCTAGCCTCAATAAATTTTGATGTCAATCCCATTTTCTTTAAAGAAGTCCAGAAAGCTGTCAGCAAGATCTGCTGAACTATATCCTTCGATTTCTTAAACCCTGATGGATTTTTAGACAGGTCCTTAAGGTAAAACATATCGCACAGTGAATGTAAGTTTGTCAATGTTTGTTGAACCTTTTCTACTACAGGCTCAAGTTCCTTTCGCTCAAGGCTGCGGAGCCGGTAACTTTTTTCCGGCTCCGGCTCCGGCTCCGGCTCCGGCTCCGGCTCCGGCTCCGGCTCCGGCTCCGGCTCCGGCTCCGGCTCTGGCTCCGGCTCCGGTTCCAGCTCCTATTTATAATTCCTTCTCCATTTACACACTTATAAAATCATTAATTCTCTCGTACCAAACTTTTTGGGTATGAAGAGAATGAATGTTTATAAATGACATCTTTATTAAATTAGAATTAAAAATTTAGAAAATATTAAATAGAAAATAAGATTTTTAAGAATTACATAAAAAGATTAATTCACTTTCTTCCTAAATTTTAATATAATTCCTCTTTGAACGATGAACTGCTGTACATTCACGTAATATAATTTTATTGTTTATTTCTTTTTCTAAATTATTTTTCAGTTAATATAATATAATTAATGTGATGTAATAATAATAATAATGTAACATAATTTTATTCGAAACAGAATTTTCATTAAAATAAAAAATAATATAATAATAATAAAAATATTATAATTCACTTTCTTCCTAAATTTTAAAATTATTTCTCTTTGAACTGTCTGAGCATATGCAATTTAAATGTATCCAAAACAATTATTTCTTAAAAATAAAACTTCTTCAATAAAATTCTCTTAACGATATTATTATATCCTATTTTATTATTTTTAAGCAGAAAATAAGCTCTCAACATTCAATTGACTAGAATGCAAAGCTGTAATTGTGTAAGCCGCATCTTGCAAAATTTTTGGATAGCTATGGATTGCCTCTTTAACTGTTAACTTTGATTTCCGGTCGATTTTCATTATTTCATTTAATGCCTTATGGAATTCTACTTTGTATTTTTCTAGAGGATTTTTAGGTTGATGTTCTTTTACTGGTAGATTGTCTTTTTTCCCTTTGTCTGTCAAATTTAACCTTTTCATCTGACAAGATAACACAAGGGAGGATTCCTGAAACTGCTGAACTATTTGACTCCTACCCAGATTTTTGTTTGATAATGTTATTCATTTTAAGTCCTAGTTTACAAAGAGCATTCCTAGCTTTTAATATCAGATCTTCAGTTCTGAAGAAGATTCTGAACTGTGGATCAGCAAAGATGGCCGACAAAAATATTTTGTTTTCGGTTAACATTCTTTCCCTTCTTTCCATGGAATTTTTTTTATATCATTTGCTAAAATTCCTTCTTTATAAAAAAAATTTCCTACAGTCAAGTCTTCTGATTGAATATTTTTGTTGGAATGTATGGGTGTTTTAATAATTCTTTGAGGGTTTCGATTTGTTCCCACTGACTGTCGGAGAGAGAAAGTTCAGGAGTACCGGCAGCCATCATACTAATATAGTCTTTTAGTTGCGGAAACCTTTCAGGCATAAGACATGTACTTCCCCATCTTGTCTCTTGATCTAAGATTGTCCACTTTTCTAGCTTGCCTCTATAGAACTTGCATTAATTTTGGGGTACTTGCTGCTTTTGCTATTTGTCTCGCCTTGCTTATAAGATTTGCAGTATGAGTATTGTGGAGACCATCACGCCCTACTAACTGTAAAGTATGAACTCCACACCTCATGTGTGCAATGTTAACGTCATCGAAACACTCTTTTCATAGTTTTATCAAGTTCAATCTGAAACCAACTATTACTTCTTCGTTTTGACATTCAATAAAATTAGTATCACATTTACCAGCTTCCTATTCCTCATTCTCATTGTCCCTATTAGATTTTTCAATCGTAGAGCGACAGAGTCGCATGGCAAGGGCCCGGGTTCGATCCCTAGTCCGGATTCTAAGTAGAAATTATCTAGAGAAATTCCAATCCTTGAATAGGGCTATGCCCGTGAGGTGTAAAAAAAAAAAAATTTATGCGTTATACGTAACTAGGCTAATTTCTTGCCTCTTATTAATTCGCGTTCTTTTAAAACGTCAATAACGAGTTCTTGGATATATTTAATTTTGTATGTCTGTCCATGTTCTCACATATTAAATTTTTTTAAAATCAGTGTTTTGAAGATACTTACTACTTACTATATATTAAAATTACATAAAATATTAAGTTGAAATATAAGGATCATTAATGATTTTATTATTATTAATAAAGAATTAATATTACTATTATTATTATTATTATTATTATTATTATTATTATTATTATTATTATTATTATTATTATTATTATTATTATTATTATTATTATTATTACATTATTATTAATTATTATTAAATACTAATTA
>JABUQX010002108.1:0-5000 GCA_015478945.1 Trachelipus rathkii | reverse complement strand
GAAAATTCTGTTTCTTTCTTGAGTGAACAACACAAACTCCGTCAGTCATCAACATTAGAAATGTTGTGACATCTCAAACAAGAGTCAGGGAAGTTCTCTCAAAATATAGGTCAATTGCGGCACACTTTTATCATTCGACCAGCTCAGTAGTAAAAAACTAAAAAAAATTACAGCCAGAATAAAGTCGCTAACTGTCCAGTAAACATGACGTTACTCTGATTTATGTTAAGTTTCAAGAACTTAATGAATCTCTCTGCCAGTACGCCCTCTGATGATAAAATAAATGTCTTTCCCATCTCAAAACAAATTCTGATTCTTAACCCAATTGTATTCATTGTATCCAATCATTTAAGAGATATCATTAGATAATCAGCAAAGCACTGTTTTGTCATCCTCTCGTATAACTTCTGAGGAGGATTATTACATATCCTCAGCACAATGACAGTCAAGAATATTAAATGATGGAGAACGAATTTGAGATCTTTCCTCTAAATTTATGGTTCGGTTATTTGTTATTTGCTACCATTTAGTCAATGTCAGGACCACCAACGGCCTCTCAAAGAAGCGCCACATGGTTAAATAATCAACTCATGGTGGTCCTGCAATACATATTTAATTCAAGAAAAACTATGAATGGCGAAATAATATTCAGTCAAAATAAATGAAAAACTAAATAAAAATTATGTCCTTACATTATAATAGTCCTAATATTACATAACAAAAATCATGTTGTAAAGAATATTCACTTCTTGGAGAAACAAGAAAATAGATTATTGTTAAAGTGGGAAGATTCAGATAAGATATGGAAATCTTTAGAGTGTTATGATCATAAAGTAGGAAAATTACGCGGCAATGGGGGTTCAGTTTGAACAATCAATGAAGATATAACGAACAGATTGCGAGCTATGGCGACGGCAAAATTTGCAGATGGGAGGGTCTTGTGACATATAGTGACTGTGAGTGATATTGGTGTGGCCAATATGGAGGCGTGCAAGTATCACTTCGTGTAAGCGCTTTCGTCGGTGGGAGGAAGACAACTCACCAATGCTCGGCTTTATATTTCCTTTATAAAGCCTTGTCGGAGAGCAGGATAGCATTCAGTTGATGGGAGGTGGCCTTATCGAATGGCATCCAGGAGGTACCTGGAACAGCTCCTAAAAGAAGAAGAGGCCATTTTGGCCTCTCCATCAGCGATTTCATTGCTAGTTACTCCTACGTGAGAAGGGGTCCAACATAGAAGGATTTGTTTCTTACGGGAGTGGAGCAGCCGAAAAAATTGTTGTGCAGCGGTACCATTGTGTTTTTAGAATAAGGGGTTTTAAGCTCTCGGAGCGCGCTGAGCGAATCTGAATAAATGACATAAGAATGGTCTTGGCTAAGGAATAGAATTCGAGAAAGGGCAACCATTATAGCCATTAATTCTGCCATAAAAATTGAAGCATGAGGGTGGAGGATATGGGAGAGTTTGCGTTCAGACGCGCTCATACTGTCCCCTGTTTTGGAGCCGTCACTAAACACTAGAGTAATATCACTGTGAACTACGGAGTGAGACAGGAATGAAGCATTTAACAAGACTTCTACTACTTTCTTCCTTTACTCAATAATCTTGTGTCTGCTACTGTTCCCTGAACGAGAACAGATTTCACGCCTTTTTGAATCATCTTACTACGTCTCACAGATGTTAATCTTCTTCATCCAAATATTGAGGTCTATCTATTTAGGTATTTCAGTGTACACAACACTGAATGGGGGTCCTCACATACTGATTTAGGTGGGGAGGAGGCCGAATCATTCAGCATTCTCAACGATCTGGATCAACTAATTAAAGAACCACACACATGGATTCGTCCCAACCAATTTCTTGAACCTCTTGATCTAGATCATCACCACTAGTCCTTCTCTCTTTAAATACACACACCACTTTCGCTCCTATCGGTAAATCTGACCACAACCTTATATCTCTCAATTTTAATACTTTCTCTATAACAGCTCCATACTACCCTATGCGTTTTTTCTGGCACTTTCATCGGGCCGATTGGGGGGCCTTGCGTTGCTTCTACACTAGCTATAATTGGAATGACTGCTTTGACTCTGGTGACGCTTCGGCTTCTGCCGATAAGGTGAGAGCTGTAATCGTTGATGGGATGAGCAGGTTCATTCCTTCTTCGACTAAATCTTTCTCTCCTCATAATCCATGGTTCGATCGTGCTTGCTCTCTGGCCATTCAGGCTAGAGACAGTGCGTATCGGGGGTGGAAAAATTCTCTTTCTTCTATCACTCTTGCTAATTTTCATTCAGCTAGAAATCGTTGCAGGGATGCTCTTCGTCGAACAAAGGGGCTTTCATCAAGCGAAATGCGCCTAACCTCCTTGATTTCCTACTGATAAGTCTTTTGCCTCTTGCCAAAAACATCTCTAACAACTTCTGTAAATCTGTCTTTCCTCCTCTTATTCGATCTGATGGTTCTATTGCTAATTCTCCAACTGAAAAGGCCAATCTCTTCGGCCTCCTATTTTCCTCTAACTCAACCCTAGACGATTCTGACATTCCTCCTCCTCCTCCTCCTTTTCTCAGGTGTCCTATGCGTTTTGCCTGTGATTTAATTTGATCGGTGCATGGCTCCTGAACATCTATGAACGTTAGAATCGGTCGCGCCCGATGGCATTCCTCCCCGAGTTTTTGAGAGTGCTGCTTTCGTCTGACTAAGCCCCTCGTTCAATTATATTCTCTATGTCTCAATACTAATACTTCCCCTCAGTGTTGGAAGCACGCACATGTCCAACCTATTCCGAAGAAAAAGGAAGCCGCTCTATCCTTCTAACTATCGCCTTATAGGCTCTCACTTGTATTCAATCTAAGATCGTTTGAAACCCTTCTCAACTCTCATTTTTTAGATCATCTGGGAATCTCATTCCTTTCTTTCCGATCGCCAGTACGCTTTCGGCGCTCGAGTGTCTACTGGCATATACTTTCTATCTAATGATTTATTTTTCCTCCCTCAGAACTACGGGGAACTTGCGTGGTGCACTGACATATCCAGGCATTTGGCCGGGTATGCACGCGTCGCTCTCTCCAGACCCCCTCCTTTGGGTTCCTCCTTCTCTTTCTTTACTTATGTCTGTTTTCTTTCAAATCGCTCAATATCGCAGTGTTGATGGGGCGACTTCTTCTTCTTTTTTCTATCAAAGTTGTGTTCTCAGGGTTCTATCTTATTCTCCTACTTTATTTCCTTACTTCTTATATCTTCTCACCTCACATCTAACTCTATCCACTCGTAGCGATGACTCGACCCTTCATTCTTCAAATCATTTCAATTCTGCTCCCTTTTGCTTTCATAGAATGCCTCCGTCTTAATCTTCCGATTCTATTCTCGCTGATCTGGATAGAATCTCGGGCCATCTCAACCTTGTGAAGTCAATTCTTTAAAAACCCAATTCTACCAACTCCCTCTCTTAAACACCTTCTAACTTTTCTATATCTTTCGGACGGTTCTCTCGGCTCTTCCTGTTGACTAATATAAAATCCTTGTCTTATTCATAAACAAAAAAAAGTCTTGGAAACCTCATCAAGCGTTGCTAGGGCCTCAAAGAAAACTGGGAATTCTGTTTAGACTGCGAGACTTTTTATTCCTCTTCTCATTGCTTCCGCTATACAAGCCCATCCTCCTTGTATGGAGTACTGTTCTCTTAATATCTAGGGGGGGCTCTGGTTTCACCCGGCTTTTGGATAGGGTCGAGTCAAAGTCCCAAAGGCTTATAAACTGAAACTTTCAGTCAACTTGACTCCCTTCGTTCGCCGCGATGTTGGTCTTATCTCTTTCTATATTACCGCAGCGGCAATGCTCGATGAGCTTATCACTCACGTACCACCACCTTTACGACGCCCTCGAAGACAAGGGGTGCTGCGTGTCAGCGCATGAGTTGTTGTTGATATTGTAACTCAGGCTATCCGCTGCGTGCTTCCTTCTTTCCTGCCACCTCTGTCTGTGGAATTCTCTTCCATCTTCTTGTGTTTCCTGCTGAATTTAATCTCTCTAACTTTAAAGCCTGCGTCTGTGCTCATCTGTTTGCGTTAGTTGATGAATATCTGAGGTGTGCAACACCTCCTCCTTGAATAGGCTCTGCCCGTGAGTGCTGGGGTAACAACTGTAAAAAAAAAAACAGCGCTGGCAAGATTTGAAGAGAGTCAAGACCAAGCAAATGGTGGGAGTGGGAATAGCCAAGGTATATACCCTTCTCGTAAGAGAAAGGAGGGACATTAAGGACATTAATATTAAGTTAAGGATTTTATGAACTGTGTTTGCAAATCGCCAGAAATTAGGATTCTGTATCTCCTGCAGAATCGGTTTCAGAGCAGACGGTATTGGGGTTTGAAACGAAGAAACTTCTGACATTGATATTCCTTCGAAGAGAGAGTAGCATCACATTGGATTCAAAACTTCAAGGTCTCACCCGCGGACGCATCGGAATTCCAGTGAAAATACGAATCGCCTCGTTTTGGATGAGAGTCTAACAATATTAGTAGATTGGGAGTCTGACCTATAAACAGCCATAGTCAGTTTCAACGACTAGGGAATATAGAGAGTAAAAGAAACATGCGGTGACACCTCAAGATTTTGAGCGAGATGACAAGTCATCGCAGAGTTAATCTGCATACCATGTTAAGTCCATTCTAGAATGATTCAGAAATTTGACTTCGTGAATCCAGGAATGGGCAAGACCAATAAATTAAGTTCCTGGAAAGAAGATGCAGTTGTTCGATCCCCCTTTTATCTTAAATCACTTTGAGTTTGTGAAGAAATGGAATCATGGATTACCCCATGTGAATTCTCAATACTAATTGAATTCGTTAGAGAAAAGAGCTGGACCGGCCTAAATATAGTGCAAGTCTCAACATAGAGAGAAAATTGACCGTCGCTGAGATAGAAGTAACTATCATTAAATCAGAGCAAATTAGAATACACTTAGAACACTACCTTGCGGAACGCCTTCATCCAGATT
>JABUQX010002107.1:15000-17309 GCA_015478945.1 Trachelipus rathkii | reverse complement strand
TCTCACTGTACGCTCAGAAATGGGCACATGTCTGGAGCTCAGGGAGCCTGTGTTGGTAAGCTGTAGCTTGTTTTGGAAACGGATCACGAATCACTGCCAGACTGAAGACATCTGTCATCTCTCTCGGGGCGTCGCCAGTCGGCGAACCCTGACCATGTCGCCTTACGGTGCTGCAAGTCTCCCTGATCCAGACGAAGGATTCGACTGACCGGGGCCGTCGATTTGGTTTACCCGAGTTGATGAGCCGACCTGTCTCTGAGAAATGGCCTGGCTTCCGACAGGTGATAAACTCCTGGCACGTTACTCTTCTCTGACGATGTCTTTCCATTGTGATAGTCTTTGTCAAGCTACGACTTACAAAATATTGTTTGTTTCGCTAGTTGGTTGGTGTCTTGCCATCTTGTTCTCCTAAGAACGTACTTTCTGGATTTCGTAATTTGGTTGGTTGTCTTTATTATGCCATTTAATTCCATACACGGTGTAGCTGACATACGGTAAAAAACGACTCCGAAGTTAGGGATGAACACAATTAAAACAAACCGTAGCTCTTCATTTCCAAAATGAAAGGGTTTTAGACATTATATTTACGGTGATGCATTAAATTTGTCCTCGAGTTTATATAATATATATATATGATAATATATATATATATATAATATATATATATATATATTATTATATATATATATATTATATATTATATATATATTATATATATATAAATATATATATATATATTATATAATATCATATATATATATATATAAGATATAGATATATATATATATATATAATTATATATATATATATATATATATATTATATATATAATATATATATATATATATATATATATAATATAATGAATTATTATATTATATAATATATCAGGCGCGGCTTTACGGGGGAAGCACAGGAGGCCGGGCCTCCTCATTTTTAAAAAAAAATAAAAGAAAACCACGATAATAAAATTATTCAAATTAGTATTTATTCATTAAAGTAATGTTTAAATGTTATACCAAGGACGCTATTTTACATTAAAATCATTTATTTTCTTCCGAACATTATTTTTCATATGAATCATTGACTGGAGGCATTTCGATTTGTGCCTACTAAGGAAAGCATAATTATAATGCTTTTAAAACACTGGTTGTCATGGCAACGTTAAAAGAAACCTATTCTTATTTTGTCCTATTTTTGAGGAAGTTTTTCCACAAAAAAGCCTCCTCTCGTGGCGGCTTTAAAATAAATCCTCCCGCAAAATTGCAACTCACGCGTAGTAGAGTTGCCCGGTTCAATTAAATATGTTGAAACAAAATAAGAAAAACTATTTTTTTAAAAAAAAAATTAAATAACAAAACTATTAATATATATATATATATATATATATTTTATATATATAAATATAATTATATATATTATATATATATAATATATATTATAATATAATATTATTATATATATATTTATGATTATATATATATAAATTATGAGAAAAACATATGTTATATATATTATATATATATTTATATATAACTTTTAATATTATATATAATATTATTATATATATATTAATATATAATATATATATAATATATATATAATAATATATATAATATATATATATATATATATATATATATATCGAGAGAGAGAGAGAGGAGAGAGAGAGAGAGAGAGAGAGAGAGGAGAGATAGAGAGAGAGAGAAAGACGGAGAGAGAGAATGGAAAGAAAGGAGAGAGACGGGAAGGGAAGGAGAAGAGAGAGAGGAGGAGGAGTGGGAGCGGGGGGCTAGAGGCGGGAACGGGAGAAAGACGAGGAGTGCGAGAGAGGAAAGAGGAGGAGTGAGGAGGGGGGAGGAGAGGAGAGGAGAGGAGGAGAGAGTCTGAGAGAGAGAGTGGGCGAAAATCTTGGTAACTAAAAAAAAGAAGAGGAGCGACCTTGATCTAGAGGGAGAGAGAAGTACTAACACAATTTATTGAAATATCGCGAGGATGCCAAGGGTTAAGAAGCGAAGGAGAGAAAAAGCCCTGATGAGGGGGACTCATGCGTGGGCACCATAGTCACGCACGTAGTAAGATTTTAACAAGTAGTGATTAAGAGGCTGTATTGTAGTCACCCTGTCAATCAGTCTAGGTTTAACTCTAAACTGCAAGGTAGATAGCCATCCTCCCTCATGATGAAACTGTGTTGTTCAATAACACTTAAGAATTGCATACGTGGTTTTGTGATATGCTAAATTATGGAAACACATGAAATATAACTGGTTTTGTCAAGGTTTTTGGATCCACGCACAATGCAGGGATTA
>JABUQX010002107.1:10000-12500 GCA_015478945.1 Trachelipus rathkii | reverse complement strand
TATTGAGTTGCTGAGGGAGGGAGGAAAGGGGCTGAAAGCCTTGATGTTGAGATTTCTGAACAGGTGTTGGGTGGAGAGTAGAGTTGCCGAATGGTTGGGGAAGGTCATAATAAGTTCCCATTTATAAAAGTAAGGGGGCAGGAAATTTTAAAAATTATAGAGGAATTTGTTTTTTCTCCCAAAAACAAGGATCCACAATGCGAAGTTCATATGAAAAATATTGAACAGAAGAATTAAGATAAAAAATAGAGCCAAGATTGGGTAAAGAGCAGAATGGGTACAGAGGTGGTAGAAGTACTACATATTTAAGTTTGCTTTAGAAATTGATACAGGGAAAAGACATGGGAATACATAAGAAGGCATAATATCGCCTTTCATAGAACTTGAAGAAAGCATATTGATTTCGGTTACCACAGAAAGAAGCATGTGGGAAAGTTCCGGAGAGGGATTATGGCAAGTGAGGCAGACTGATTAAAGGCAGTAGAAGTACATACGTGAAAGCAATAAGTAGAGGTAAGAACAGGCCTTAAAAACGAGGAAGGTTTAAGGTAAAAAACGTGGAGTTAAGCAATTATAGTGTGCTGTCTCCGTATACTGTATTTATAGACGTATTTTGGACACAGTCATAAAAGGTGTAAAAGAGAGTTTAGAAGAGCATTAACGGGAATCATGGTATATGCAGAGTTGATTTGGAGTGTTGGGTGGAGATTTGAGAGTTGAAGCAAAATGGTGCTGTGTTTTGCAGAAAAATTGAGAGAAGCTGGATTGAATATGAATGGGGAGAAAACAGAAACAATGGTAGTAAGCAGGGAGTAGGAGGAGGAGTTGATAAGTGGAGGTAGACGGTAGAGAAATTAAAAATTGTGGATAGATATAAATATCTAGGAGGCACTTGGAAGAGAGGGGAGTGTGGCAAAGGAAATTACGAGTGATGATTTGAGCAGTATGGCAGGACTGTAAGAGCAGTATACCCAATCTTGAAAGATAAATATATGAACAAAGAGGTGAAGAGAACAATATAAAAAGGAGTGTTGACGCCGATACTGTTGTATTGGGCGGAGACATGGAGCATGACAGAGAGAGAGGATAGTAGAATTCAGACAGCGGAGATGAATGTGTTGAGGACGATGATTGGAAAGACGAGAAGAGAGAGTGAAAAACGAGACAGTGAGGGAGAGCGTGGGTGTGAAACCCATGAGAATAAAGTGGACGCAGCCAGACTGGACATGGTGGGGAACCTGGAGAGGATGCAGGAAGAGAGAGTTGCCAGTAGGAGGTGAGGTGGAAGACCGGAGGAGTTGAGGCCGAGAGGAGGGACCGCGGAAGAAGATGGAGAAGCCACAGTTGAGGATTTCCATTATGGAGGACGCCGGCATGCCTGCAATCGATCAGCTGATGGCGGATGGGATCGTGATCGATAGAACACAATGGAAGCGGAGGTTGGCCCCACTGACAGGCTCGTAAACCTGACTGTGAGAGAATGTAAGATGTAAGATATATAGATAATCATATCATGTCATGTTCATCACTAATATATATATATATATATATATATATATATATATATATTATTATTACTATTATATATATATATATCATATATATATAAGTATATATATATATTATATATTATATATATAATTTTAATTCAAACTTCAAAGAGAAAACACCCGCATCCGCATCGCATCCGCATCCTTCATCTACTTTAAGATCCGCATTCGCATCCGCATCCGCATCCTCATCATCTTTAAGATCCGCATCCGCCATCCGCATTCCGCAAAACAGTCAAATTTTGACATCCGATCCATCACTAATATATATATATATATACTATACATACATAAATATATATATATGATTAATAATTTATAAACATACAAAATAAATTTATTATAAAAATATATATATATATATACATGGATAACATATTAATATATATTATATTATATTTATAATATATTATAGCCTATAGGGGTACAACTTAGAATTCATTTTCGTCTTTAGGGGGTACGCGATCCAAAAAAAGCTTCGCGCGCATGCAGAGGCTAACAGATTCATCGCCAAGGTAATTGTTACCCAGAGGGTTGTCACCCCGATTTTATGAAATTCACAGGACATACTCTAAAAAATAATAATAAAGAATAGTGAAAAAGAAAATCGTCGCTCTCTTCAGGAAAAAAAGTTACAGCTTCCCAAAGTTGTAAAAAAACCCCATAGGATTTGTTATGTTAAAAAAAAAAAATTTTGTTTTTTGAAAATTTGTTCCAAAACTCAAAAAATAATAATGAACAATAGTGAAAACGAAAATCCGGAAGTCTCTTTAGGAAAAAAAGTTACCAGGCCTCTGAAAGTTTAAAATTTTACCAATTGAGGACTTTTCTTATAAATAAAAAATTAGTGGGCTCGTGCTCGTTTTAGGGCCATCCTAGTTCAGGATTGATAGATAGATTCTGTTTATTGTACATAGATTCTCTGTGTAGACCTGAACAAAACGTTATTC
>JABUQX010002106.1:15000-17897 GCA_015478945.1 Trachelipus rathkii | reverse complement strand
GTAAAAACAGAAGAAAGAAGAAAGAAGAAGAAAGAAGAAGAAGAAGAAGAAGAAGAAGAAACAACAAGCAACAACAACAACAACAACAAACAACAACAAACAAACAACAACAACAACAACAACAACAACACACAACAACAACAACAATCAACAACAACAACAAAACAAACAAACAACAACATCACAATAAAAATAAATTTATACTAATTAAAACTAAGAAAAATTAAAGTAATTTCGATTGTTGTTAATGGTATATAATAATTAATTAATAATTAATAATAATTAATAGATAATAATAATTATATAAATAATACAAAATAATAATAATCATTATAATTAATAATAATTATAATAATAATAATAATAATAATAATAATAATAATAATAATAATAATAATAATAATAATAATAATAATAATAATAATAATAATAATAATAATAATAATAATAAATCTATAAAATTTCTTAAATAATAATAATAATAATTATATATATATATATTATATATATATATTATATATATATATATACAGAAAAATAATATATATATATATATATATATATATATATATATATATCATAATATATATACTATATATATATACTATATTATTTATATATATATATATATATATATATATATACATTATATATATATATCATACCTATATATATATATATATATATATATTAATATATATATATATATATATATATATATATATTCAGCATATACAGAAAAATGGGTACCCTTCACAACCCTCTAACGATTATTCACTCGCCTTTGCTTTCGTTCTTTCTGAAGTTTTCGAATCTATATTTAAGAGGATGATTTGGAAGCATCTCGATTATTCTAATCTTATCTCAACTAATGGCCACCAAATTGCTTTAGTAAGGAACGATCAACTGGGGATCTTCTTTTTTTTCTCTTGACTCAAGGCCTTCTTCGGTAAATCTCTCTCTTGCCATTGTGCTAGAGTCAGAGGTCCCGAACTTTTTTTGTCCTCGTAGACCACTTGCCATGTTTTTCGGTTTTGGGTAGACCCCCTGCTTACCTGATATTGATTTTTTTGCTAAAACTTATATAATATATATATATATTATATAATAAAGAAGCATAATATATATAATATATATATATAAATATATATGATTAATATATATATATATATATATATATAGCAAAGTTATTACATGACTAATGCGAAATATCCCTCTGTCCCCTCACTTGCTTCACGTTTCACGATTTCCTAATTATAAATAAAACCCTGCTTATGGCAACATCAAAAAACTCAAGCCATGGCAATGATGGCAACATAAAAAACTCGAGTCATGATCAGCGTAATTTATCTATCTTTGCTAACTACGAGTAGAAAACTAAAATTTTATAAAAAAAAATAATGTACTTACTTTTCTCCGGCGCTCCCAAGCTAAATGACATTGATTCATTTTAACTTTGATTCACTTTAATTTGTATATGCCCAACTACCAGTTTATATTTTCTTAACAATTTCCTTTTCAAGACTCAATAAACAAATGAACGTATTTGTCTCTCACATTCGTATTTATTGACTGACGAATTGAACAAGTCGGTGCAAGTACGAGTCTTACTGCGCTGTCTAGGCGAAGTTCTGAGACAAGAATGGACAAGAACTTCTACTGTGCGTATGCGTGTAACATGATGATACTGGTATATCATTATGTGCAAGTTTTTACAAGTCCAAAGAGAATGGCTACAACTTACACAATTTCATGAAATATACTAATTTAATTTAATTAATATATATAATGCTTAAATGAGATCCTATATCGTTGACCCCCCTTTACATCTCATGGACCCCCATTTTTTTTGTGTCTTTCATGGACCCTTTACAACCTGTTGTAGACCCCTGGGGGTCTATATAGACCACTTTGGGAATCACTGGAAAAAATCTGGAAAAAAAACTTATGTTTCTAAACATCTCTCTTTTGTTTCTATCTTTCTTTGTGGCCTTCTATCTGATTTCTATTGAGATCGTTTTATAGCAGCTGTTGTATACGGTCATCGTTCGTCCTTTAAATCTACAAAAAGTGGTGCTACTCAAGGTTCTTTTTCTACTTTTTATTAGTAGCTTTCCCTCTATTACTTCATAAACTATCCACTCATAAACAAACGACCCCACCCTTAATTACTACTTTTATCTTGAAAGACATCCCACCCAATATAAATAAGCTCACACTTCGAGGGAGACCTCGAAGTAATTACCCTTCGATTTTTCTCGAATTTCTAATTGGGGCATGGAGAACATGGTTGTTTTCATTGATTCAAGAAACAGAGTTTCTTTTCATTGTTTCAGAACTCAATTCTTTTATCTTTCTACTCGATATAATCTTCCACACAACTATATCATCCTCGAAAGCGCGCAACTCAAACCTTCGTCTGTCCTTAATATTCATGGCTTTTCATTTTAACGAGATCTTTATTGGAAAAATCACATTACCTCTCTCTCTCTCTCTCTCTCTCTCTCTCTCACTCTCTCTCTCTCTTCTCTCTCTCTCTCTCATGCTCTTCTCTCTCTCTCTCTCTCTCTCTCTCTCGTCTCTCTCTCTCTCTCTCTTCTCTCCTCTCTCTCTCTCTCTCTCTCTCTCTCTCTCTCTCTCTCACTTGTAAGGATCACCAAACTTCTCTTTCTAAGCACGCTTCTAATAGGTTGGGTATTCGGATGAGCCTTCGGAATTTCTTCAGGTTACCTCTGTTGCTTGCTCTTCATAAGGATGTCGTTCGCTCCTGTATGGAGCATGTCTCATACATTTGGGGTGGATCCACTCACACAGCTCTCCTTGAAAGAGGAAATCAAGACTTTTCGTCGTTTCATAAATCCTGCTCTCATTAATTCTCTCTCCAGTGCCTTTCTACC
>JABUQX010002106.1:5000-10000 GCA_015478945.1 Trachelipus rathkii | reverse complement strand
TAATATATATACAATTATACCGTATATATGGTATATTAACTATATATTATATATATATATGATATTATATTATACATATTATATATATATATATATATAATATATATATTATAGTTATATATAACTGTATATAACTTATATAATGATATTGTATATATATGTTATGATATAATTAAATATATAATATATTATATATATATAATAATATAAATATATTATATGTATATATAATAATATTATATATATATCTATACTATTATTATATATATATATACAGTATATTATATATATATAATTATATATATTAATATATACTTATATATATATCATATATATAATATATATATATTATATATATATATATATATATATATATTATATAGTGGATATGTAGTTATAGCATTATCTTGTATTAGCTATTATAATGTCTTAATGAAAATAACTTTAAACCTTTTTAAAAAGTACATAATCTTGAGTTTGCCACTTTGTTCTTCACAAATACAGTGACTCATATTTGATAAATGTGATATCACCCCTGGGTTTAGGGTAATAAAGATTTCAATCTAGAAGAAAAGGTTGCAAACAATTAAATACGCAGTTCCATTATAGTAAAGGTGATTTAATAGGATTAATTATCTTCTCCTTACTAAAGTCGATGTGTATGGTGCTGGGCAGCTTATCCGTATAACGCTGGTACAATTTCCCCTTCACCAACCCCCCCCCCCCTATAGGTACGATGAGATAAAAGTCAGTCTCTCTCCTACCTCCCCCCAACAGCCGATAGATGTCCACTACGGATCCAAATAGAAGAAAGGCAATCCAGGGTCTCTTCAAAGGTAGCTCTAAGCTTTTCCATAGAAGCAAAGCATGCCATCAATACATCATCCTAGTGCTTATTCCCAGATGCTTAATCGACTCTTTCATCAAATAATGGGATGCAGAATGAGGTAGTATTTTATATCGAAAAATTTGTAATTGGATGGATGAAGGAACCGATCATTGTGGGTTGGGACTTCTTTTTATTTATTTAGCATATCTCTAAAGTTTATGCAAAATTTAAAGAATTTTCTCAGAATGCAATTGAAGGATATATATATTATATATACTATATATATGATATATATATATATATCATTATATATATATATGATATATAATATTATATATATATATATATTCATATATATTTATATATTTATATAATATATTTATACATACATTTTGCTAATATTTATATATATATATATATATATATATATATATATTATAATATCTAATATATATATATATATATATATATACTTTATATATTATATTTATATAATATATATATATATTATATATATATAAATATATAATAATACTATTAGTATATATATAATATATATATATATAATCATATATTATATATATTAATATAATAAATTATTAATCTATATTATATAATACGTTACATCTATTATATACTATTATATATATATATATATATATAATATATATTATATATATATTAAATTAATATATATATCATATATATATATATATATATATGATATATATAATATATATATCTGAGTTTAATAATTTAGGATATATGTTGGACGTGAAGGCACTGATGTTTGCAGCAACTGTTAGTAGGAAAGTCAGGTGAATCGGTAGGAACGGTGGCCATGTGCAAATTAAATCCTTGATGGCATGAGAAAGAAACTAAGTCCTTGGTTGTGCGTTGCGGTTTGCATAAGGGTATGTTGTTACCTGTGTGAATGTATAGTAGTGAAACTATGATTTTGAATAAGAGGCATAGATCTAAGGTACAAGGGGTTCAAATGGATATCTTAGGGGATTAGGTGTGAGAAGAATTGATAAAAATGAGGAATGGACCGACAAGTAGGAGTTGTGTGGATGTGAAGAAGGGCGTAAATGAGAGAATAGACGAGAGTATATTAAGATGGTTTGGTCATATGGAAAGGATGGATAATAGTCGGTTTGTTAAGCGGATGTATAGTGGTGAGCATGCTGGGAATCGACCTGCTGGGAGACCGAAGAAAAAGTGGATTTGAATCACGTAAAAGGACAGGCCTGAAGCGAGAGGAATGTGAGTTGCAGAGGCATGATAAACAAAGGTACATACAGGAGTGCAATGACGGGTTGGAGGGGGTATGGTTGTGGGCTTTTGCTCAGGGGGTGAACCCCACATTGACGAAATACCACACACACTGAGGGTCAGTCGCAGTCTCGTGAAGCCTCAGGGTAGATTTTTTTGATTGCGACGATTTTTCACTGGGGCTATAAAGGGGACTTGCGTCATTTTCATCTACTAGTTTTCTGTTACGGTCTATGCTACGCACCTAACTCAATATATATTAATATTATATATATATATTATATATATATGTATATATATTATAATATATATATATATATATATATATATATTATATATATAATATATATATAAATATATTATATAGTAATATAATGGCCTATATTATATTATATATATATATATAATATTTATATATATATTAATATATATATACTATATTAATATTATCATATATATATTTATCACTATATATAATATATATATATATACTCATATATATATATTATATATATATATTTATATTATATTTTTATAATATATATATTATATATTATATATATTATATATATATATATATAATTATATATATTAATATATACTATATATATATATATTATATATATATGGTGTGTGTGCTGTGACATTGCAATGTGAGACTAACCTCCTGAATATTCCTCACGTCATTTCTTTAAATGCTATTTTAGTCTTAAAGTAAATAGACACGTTCCAGTTTATTTTGCCTATATTTGACTTACTATAAAATTCCTCCATAGAAATTGAATATATTATATATTATATTATATAGTATATATTATATGATATATATATATATATATTATATGTTATATATATAATATAATTATATATAGATATATTATTATATAATTAATATTATATATATATATTAAATATAATAGGTCAGCATCCCGAAACAAATCGGAAAATCCATGTAACTAAAAAAACTAATAACAGCTACAGCGAAACAAGAATATTCATTCTTATTAAATCAGCGAGACATTTATACCCATGAATAAAAAAATAACTCTTTACTTAAAAATTTTAAATTGTTGAAAAATGTTGGAAAAAATTACGGTTTTTTGAGATTTCGAAGATGCCGCTGAGTAATCCGAGGGAGGGCGCAAAGGTGCCAAATGTCTGAATTTTCTCCTTTTTAGCTTAAGGTACCCCGACGGGGTAAAACAACAAGATGAACAGAGTCGGGGTTTCTCGGCCTACCGGGCGACGACGGGGGGGACTTCGTCCACCCGTCTGTCCCTCGTCGGCTCGAACCCCCTAAAAAGGAATCGAAAAAGAAAAAAAAATAACCATTTTCTCCAGAGCAAATAAAAGCATTATTTGGCAACTCTTGCTCTCGATATTACTGCAGGATGGAAGGTTAATGAGAGAGTACGCTGTACCAGACCTAAGATATATACTAATATTTAAGGTGGTGTGGCGAGGCGCTGGCGGGTCTTCCACAGAGCACGACAACCTATGGGGCTGCCAAGCGACCAACACGTGACGCGAGAATATTATAATCATTAGAAATACAAATAAATTTTTTTTAAGTTCCATCGATGAAATTGCTTGCTTAAAATCAAATGTTATTATTTCTCCTGTAGGTGTTATAGTTTTAAATACATGCATGTGACTTTCAGGATGCTGGCTATATATAGAATATATTAATATATATAGATATATTTATATATTATATATATATATAATATTATATAACATAACTCTATTACTCAGATAATATTATTATTATTATTTCATATAAATATTATTAATATATATATATATCTTATATAATATATATATATATTATATATATATTATATTAATATATATCATATATTATATTATACTATATATATAGTATATATATAATATATACGTTTTTTATATATATACGATATATATTTATATATATATATATATTATATTATATATATATTATATAAATATATTATATATATATATATATATATATATTATATAAATTATAATATATATATAATATATATATATATAATATATTATATATTATTATATATTATATATATATATAATAATATATATATATATATATATATATATATAATAAATATTTATATATTATTATTATATATTAAATATATATATATATGATATATATAAATATATAGTATATATATATATATATATATATATAATATCATATAGTATATTATATATATATATCATGTAGCTATTATATATAATATATTATATATATTATATTATATATAATTATATTATATTATTATATATATATATACACATATATATATATATATATACATATAATATGTATTAAGGTAGAACAATAGATAGGTAAGGAGGAATAAGGAAAGGAGGCGTTAAAAGTAATAAGCTAAATATGTTTGGTTGGTATGTTTAGTCTGGTTAGGTAAGGGTAGACTAAGTTGGACAATGTATTATGACAGATAAGTGAAAATAAAGATAGTTAGAGAGGAATAAAGAAAGTTGACATATAATTAATAAGCTATTTGTATTAAGATCCATATTTTATGGAAGTCAATATGTTTAATTAGGTATTACGCGTTTAGGATAAGATAGACTATGTATTAAAAAAGATAGGTGAAAAGAATAATAGTTAGATAGTAATAAGGAGAGAGGCGCTATAATTAATAAGCAGTTAAGTTCCATATATTGTACAATGTATGGTTGCTATAGTGATCATCTAATTAATTATTTATTATAGCTGAAATTCCTTTTAAAATTTCATCTTTTAGGTAGAATCCCATTTATGGGGGTTCTGCCCCATATCGTGTTGGACCAACCATTTTCCATTCCTCTTTCGTTATCTTTCCTCCATCTTTATCTGCTAAGAACTCTGGCGTTTGTCATC
>JABUQX010002104.1:27500-33358 GCA_015478945.1 Trachelipus rathkii | reverse complement strand
ACGTAACTTTATCGAGCTCACCTAAAGTTAGCGCCTACCGTTACCTTCCTGCTAAATTAGTTACGTAGTTTTATAGCGAATTAAACGCTCCTCGGTTGAATTGCAATGATCTGAACTTTTGTGAACGAAAGAATACCAGATGTGCACTTCTGTGGACTCGTGAGTTTGATATAAGTGAGCATGGTAGAACTCTTTGAGTACTACTCTTCTATGAGTGGTCACGCAGCCACGTCCGTGCCATCCCACTTACTAAATAGTATATCCTACTTAGTGACTGAGACATGAGAGTAAAGTAAAGTATCGTAGTGTTAGGGGGATGTGGTTACCGTGAGATGTAATAACTGATGGATATAAGGATATATATGATGACTAGGTACTATGCTGAGAGTGATCAGACTGACCTATCATGCTCCATTAGCACAGAACACGAATCAGTCTCTTCACGATATCACCGGGATATATCAACGTGATGGGATGGGATTAGCTAAATACGTGACCCTACTCTTTTTCGGGAGTGGCATAGAAGTTGCTAGAAAACGCTGATAGAAGAAAACTAAACTCGGTGTATTTTGGACAAGTACTACCTCTATATATAGACAGTCCTTGAAATAATAATTGAGCTCAGTAGAATCTATAAGTATATAAATACGAAGGAGTTTTTAGTATTAAGGAAAATTGTGAGTGTGTAAGATTAACGACTATGATATATGCTAAGATGATAATATTCAAATAATATTCATAGCAGTAAGATAAAACTGAGGTCACTATATGGTATAAGGAGTATCAGTGTGATGATGTGAAACAATTAGCATATACAGTAGAAATAATCCGCAACAGCATCATTCATATACACACCACCCCACGAATTTGGGTAACCATTCACAGTGAAACAGGCAAATAATAATATGAGAGGTTAGTCAACTGGACTCACACCTCATTATAGGCGGAATAACAAAGCAGTCCTCAGGTGAAGAGATAAGATAAAGATGTGTACTGTGATGGAATCGCTGTAATACACCGTAGAGGGGCGAGATATCTATGAAAGCCAGAGAACTTCATGGTAGAGAATGTCGAGGTCATTCAGAGAGACATCTTCACTCCCGCTCATTGTCAGTAGGTAGGTATCAGGAGGACAGAGGATACTGTAAATTACCGCTCATATACGAAGTGATTTAGTCAATAGCGAGGCGATTTTAAAAACAACGTGCAGCTTAAGAACAATAACATTGATAAATTTACCAGCGAAAGGCCATACTGGGATTTTCTATAGGGAACACAAAAGAAATAAAAAAGATGATTTCCAGTTTCGTGTTTTAAAACCATTGCTGAGACTTTGCACATCAAGCGAGTGTGATTTAAGGAGAGCCCGGGGCGATATACTGAATTGGAGGATCAGAATAAAGTGATAGCATGAGTTTATGCGCCCGAGTGTGTGTTCGCGAGTAGGTCTCGAGGGTTAGAGTGATATTTGTGGGCCTCTGCTCAAGCGTTGTCGTTATAGCGTGTTGTCAGTCGAGGAAACGAAAAGACACAGTGGTGCTGTGAAGTTCGTAGAGTACGCTTCTATGTGTTGCTGGTGATTGTCGGGGTCGTGTAATGAGTATATATGATATCGTATGTTTGTGACGTTTGTGCCATAGTACGTGCACAGTTCATTAGTGCCAGTTTGGTATCGAACGACGTCAACTAGAATAGTGTGTGAAGTCGTGTGAAAAGTGTTTGTCCTATGCAGCGCCCAACAATGTGTTGGTAAGTGGATGTATGTGTTGCTTATGTAGAGTCGAGAGGAGAAGCGACGACATCATACGGCCTTAAGGTGATTGAATATGTTAGAGATAGGCGAGGACCTCCATATAAGGCGACTTTCTTCTAGCATGAAGATTGACAGGCGGACCGTGAGGGGCTGAGGTAACGCCACTGGCACCAACGATTATTCCTCCGCCCAACATTCCCTGCCAGAACGAAAGGAAACCGCGAACGAATGTTAATAAAAATCAGAAACAGGAAGGTATCCCAGTCGTAAGGCATCGTTTATTTGATAATATTGTTTGGTCGATGCATGTTTAGCTTCCCTGTCGGCTCGCTCGTTACCGGAACACCCACATTGGAAGGGACCCACCAGAACGTAATAATTTTTTTCCTCGTACATACCAACGAGCCGAAGAGGGTGCGTATATATAGTATGACCTAAACGGGAGGTTGCATCGGAAGACCAGGTGCACACCGCAACGCACTGAAGGATCTCGCCTCAGTGAATCTGAGAATACGTCTCACAGTACCCACTGATGGGAAGCTGTCTTATCGCGTCACTATTGTCTATTAGCACCGCACAGTTCAGGTCAGAGACTTCGATGACGAAGAAAGTGGCAGAAGAGTGTGAGATACAGGAACGGGAAAAACATCGAAAGGTTCCACTCCCGTCATGCCGTTTTTGGAGCGTCAGTGTGAACCCGCGAACGAATCAGTGGTGGAACTTCTAAATAAATATATTATATTAAAAGATGAAACTATTTGAGGATAAAATTAACGGCTCAGAAAATGTAACGTATAGTTATAAAAAAATATTAAAGATGAAAATATTGAATGATAAAAAAATATTACGAAGTAATTATTCTCTTAAAATATTCTGATAATACTAATCATGAAATAAAAAATAAATTTTTTTCTCTATAATAAATGACGAAATAAAAGCAGAACTATTAAAATTTTTGAACTATTCAACTAATTATTTACAAACCGTAAATTATCCAATTAATTAAAGAGTTATTTATGAGCTATATTGAAATTAAAAAAAAAAAAAAAAAATATGGTCTCCAACATTGCCACTCCATGTCAGGTGAAGTGAAATTATTAATGTATTTCTTCCAAGATGGTTTGTGAATCTCTTGGGAGACGAAAATTTGAAAATTTTTTTAATGAAAATAAATTTCAAATCTATATATTACTGATTCAATATCATAATTAATTTTAAAGTCAGTCAATAGCCAAAATATATATTAAAAATTATTATAATGCAAATACCTTTTTTTTTTTTAACTCAATTAATCCGCAGTTGGTAATTTTCATATATTTTCTTCCAGCATTTCCTCAGTATTTTTCAACGTATTTTCACTTGTCTCAGTAACTTTCGGAAAACTTGATATATCGCATATCTCACTCAGTAACTTTCGGAAAACTAGATATATCGCATATCTCACTCAGTAACTTTCGGAAAACTAGATATATCGCATATCTCACTCAGTAACCTTCGGAAAACTAGATATATCACATATCTCACTCAGTAACTTTCGGAAAACTTGATACATCGCATATCTCACTCAGTAACTTTCGGAAAACTAGATATATCGCATATCTCACATCAGTAACTTTCGTGTAAGAGTGTGAGGTAATAGTCTGCATATTCAACAATACTCTCCGGAAAGAGCTATATGAGTGAGGTCTTAGAGCCGGACGCCACTCACTCGTCACTGGCACGTAACTTTCGGAAAACTAGATATATCGCATATCTCACTCAGTAACTTTCGGAAAACTAGATATATCGCATATCTCACTCAGTAACTTTCGGAAAACTTGATATATCGCAAGAACCACCTAATTATGAACGAAGGGTATGTCATTAAAAATATTGCGAGAGCTGCTAGATTGTTTTTAGACTTTCTCAAGTAAGGTGGAGGATAATAGAATTTGGCATGGAAAAGATAGAGATATGAATTAAAGAAGGAAAATTTGAGAAATAAAAACAAAGAAAATCAGATGGAATTTGGTAGTGAATTTAAAAGTTTATATATAATTTTATGAATTAACAAGGTTTTCTTTTGAAAGAAAAGATTTGCTAATTAACGAGTGTATAATGCATTTTAGGGATTGGTTGCCGGGCTGAAATACGTAGTTCCTCTTTTTAAAATCGTCATTGGAAGAACGATACCAAAAGCAACTGAATGTGCTGTGTAGACTTAAAACAAAATTGAGTTGGACTTTTTGAAACGGAAACATTGGAATTTACCTTAATATTGAAAGGAACCGAATACTAAAGTTGGGGAAATTTGTAAATAATTTACTTCTTGATAGTTGAGTAAATAAGTTTAACTAGTTGATGGACACAAAAATGTAAGTTATTTGTGATTTGTTCTACTACGCTTACGTGATTAAGATTTTAAAAGTATAAACAATTTTTCTTGTCGCTTTTTGAACATTTGTTTAGTGGAAAACTAAATTAAGCCAAGTGCTAAAATACTAAAATAAGCAATTAGGTTGCCTTTTGAAAAGTGACTTGTTTTAGTATATATAGTTTAATCGATAATTGAAGTTCATTAAAGGAAGACTCTTTTCTCTTGCAAAAATGGTGTGTTTTCTCCTCAGTGTTGATGCGAATGAATTTCTTGAACTCATCGATGTAATTTTGAAGAATACTGCCCGACAAATTTTAAGAAACGATTGCGTATTATTGTTTCGGTCTTTGCGGTTGTTAGTTTAGGATATTATAATATTCTTCCGGTTTTATAAATTGACTGTTATGCATATTTTTTGTTAATTATAATAACAGAAAACTTTACGTTTGTTCTTTGACTCTCCATTATTGAAAGATTGATTATTTAGTGTACTTTTAAATAGAAGGGTTATTGGTTTAATTGAGTTTATTATATTTGTTGTTGTTTTCAGTTTACAGAACGACCAGAGAGCGGTTACAAATTACAATATCTCGCTCAGTAACTTTCGGAAAACTAGATATAACGCATATCTCACTCAGTAACTTTTGGAAAACTATATATTTCGCATATCTCACTCAGTAACTTTCGGAAAATTTGATATATCGCATATCTCATTCAGTAACTTTCGGAAAACTAGATATATCGCATATCTCACTCAGTAACCTTTCGGAAAAACTTAGTATATCGCATATCTCCACTCAGTAACTTTTCGGAAAACTAGATATAATCTTTATATCTCTCAATAATTTATCGGAAACTAGATATATCGCCTAAATTCTGCACTCACAACTTTCGGAAAACTGGATATATCGCCTATCTCACTCAGCAACTTTCGGAAAACTTGATATATCGCACATCTCACTCAGTAACTTTCGGAAAACTAGATATATCGCATATCTCACTCAGTAACTTTCGGAAAACTAGATATATCGCATATCTCACTCAGTAACTTTCGGAAAACTTGATATATCGCATATCTCACTCAGTAACTTTCGGAAAACTTGATATATCGCATATCTCACTCAGTAACTTTCGGAAAACTAGATATATCGCATATCTCACTCAGTAACTTTCGGAAAACTAGATATATCGCATATCTCACTCAGTAACTTTCGGAAAACTAGATATATCGCATATCTCACTCAGTAACTTTCGGAAAACTAGATATATCGCATATCTCACTCAGTAACTTTCGGAAAACTTGATATATCGCATATCTCACTCAGTAACTTTCGGAAAACTAGATATATCACATATCTCACTCGGTAACTTTCGGAAAACTTGATATATCGCATATCTCCTCGGTAACTTTCGAAAAAACTAGATATAATCTCAAATCTCCAGCGTCAATAACTTTGGAAAACAATTGATATATGCGCTACATCTCCACCCATACTTGCACATGCTTTGGAATGAATATGGGTTAATGAAACATTTTAATGAATCTTACCTATCGGATTCTTTTACCTGTAATATACAGCCCGAATTTATTGTTACAATTTAAAAGTTATCAAACCATGATTCTTGCATCTCTTCATTGTGGTTTATAATATTTTTTCAATATTTTCGTCAGAACTAAATAAACTGAAAAGTTTACTAATGAAAGATTACGATTATGCTTAGTATATTGAGAATGATAAGGTTTTATAA
>JABUQX010002104.1:12500-20000 GCA_015478945.1 Trachelipus rathkii | reverse complement strand
ATATATATATAGTATATATATACCGTATAAATATATATAGATATATATATATATATATATAATAATATATATATATATATATATAATATATATATATATTAATATAATATATACTTATATATATATAATAAAAAAAAATATATATATATATATATATATATATATTACCGTATTAAAGATGATAAGCCAGAAAGAATGAAGGATTTTTGCCAGTTCCCATACTAAAGAATTTACATCTGCTAGTCTTATTGAATTTATAATCTTATTTTGCAAAAAAAATTTATAGGCAACATGCCTAATTTTATATGAAAAATTCTGTTTTGATCATTTAGAAAGCTGTAAATTGAATTAAATTATTATAATAACACAAAAACTAATAGAACACAGTTTGAATATTGTATTGTATTGGTAAGATTTTAAAGCACTGTAATAGTATCAGGAGTATAATGGCATCTAAAAACTGTACAGAACATTATAAGTTCTCTTGTCATCATCACCATAATCAGATTCTCTGGGAAGTTAGCAAGTTAGCTCCCTAAAAGTTCAGACTCAGTAGCTGTAACCTAGAAACTAGAAGATTGGTTTCATAACCTAAGCATGATAGGAATGATTGTCACAGGCTGGCTAACAGGCAACAGCAGTACTTAAAACAAAGCTTGAATTCCGTCACAGCCTTCAAGTTAAACTGTGGACCGAGTATGTAACTGACTGGATTTCATTTAGTCACTACTACTAAATTTAGTCTAAAATTAATCAGTAAAATTTTTGTATCATCTAGGTCAATTGACTGAAAGCACTAAATTAATTTTTTATTATGGATCATATTTTTCCCTTAACTTCTAATGAAGATAATTCCATAATTAAAAATACTGGTATTAAATAATTGAGGTGCTATAATTAAATTATTCTACATTTTCATTTTCAGATTATAAGAAACCAATTTTCATTATTTTGCTTAATAGATTATTAATTAATTGAGTTAATTAAATCACTAACCTGAAAAACTAGTAAACTGTATATATAAAAGTTAATATTAGTAATCACCAATAAATATTGAAAAGTAATAACTCAGAAGCTATTGGAAGTGGAAGATAAAAAAGTTTGGAATGGCAAGAAGTCAATGAGGTTGAAGGAGAGATTAACAAATTAACAAATTTAGAAAATCCTGCCCCTCCAGCATCTACATCTGTCAACATCATGAGTGAAATCAAATTGTTATTACTAATGTTAGTGATGCAAGTATAATGTTCACATCTCCAGTTCCTTCAATCTCAAGATTAGACTTCCTGCGTATCTACTCCACAACTAAACATAGACCTACAAAATATATATTATATTTATATAATATAAATATATATATATATATATATATATATATATATATATATATATATATATATATATATATATATATATATATATATATATATATATATATATATATTACAGATTCAAAAGAAAAAATTAAAAGATTAAAATTTTATAGACTAATTAACTACTTTCAATTTTTTACATCTATGCAATTATAGAAATATAATTCAAAAACTTCAAATACATTTTATTTAAAGTTTGTTTTTAAAGGTACAGATAGCTAATTGAAATGTTAAATCTAAAATATTGAGAAGATTAATTTTTTTTTCCATAATCATGCAGTTCAATAATCAATACTTTATTAAAGCCGTTTTCGTTTTATCATTTTGTCTTACGCTCGATAAGACAAATTCTTACGCATTTTAAGAACGGTTTGGTGGCAAAACGACCGAGAATGAATTCTTATTCTTATAAACTTGTTTACAAACATTAAAAAAATCATATTCAGTGTTTGGATTGATGTCTTCGGTGGGGTCTCTCTCTTCTCTCTCTCCTCTCTCTTCTCTCTCTCTCTCTCTCTCTCTCTCTCTCTTCTCTCTGCTCTCTCTCTCTCTCTCTCTCTCTCTCTCTCTCTCTCTCCTCTCGTCTCTCTCTCTCTCCTCTCTCTCTCTCTCCTCTCTCTCTCTCCTCTCTCTCTCTCCTCTATATATTATATTATATATATATATATAAATATATATATATTTTTATTTGTGTTTTAGATATAAAGATATAATTATTAAAAGAATAAAAAATAGAATGTATTTAAAAAAAAGATTGATAAATATATATATAATTAGTATTTGTTACAAAAAAAACAAAAACAAAGAAAAGTGCATCGATTGAACGTACATCTTTTCATCAAAAATTGGCAAAGCTGAAAAAGCCAAAACGGGCCTACTACGTAGTGAAAACATTATCATTGCAGTTTTTAATGAATATTCGAAGGATAATTTTAAAATTGTGAATATCACGCAAATATTTGATACAATCTCACTACTCTTAAAGTCATTAAATTGATTTTATTGTAAAAAAAAAAGAAAAAATAAAAGGAAAAAAAAATTTCATGACTGCTTTCTGGCATCATTTCCTTTGTTTACATTTTTGGTAAGAATAGAATTTTTCGGTAAGACAGCGAAAAAGCAATCTTACGGAATTTGTCAATATTCTTACGTTTGGTGAGAATATTCTCAAAATTTTCTTAAAATTTGACAAAACGAACGATTTTTTGAGAACGTTCTTATTTTCGTAAGAATTCGTAAGAATATGCCAAAACGAAAACGCTGCTTAAGTACTTTGTAAATTTTACATATTTAGTGTAATGTAAAATATATATTTTTTAAATGGCAAGTAGCCTTTATGAGTGGTGTTTTATAAATATTTAGCATTTTATAATCCTATAGTTTTTAAAATTTTAAAATTTTTAAAATTTTTATATTGCAAATATGCTAGTAAATCTATATCACTTCCACACATTAAAAATATATCTTTAACAGTTACAGATAGCATTGATTTTCAAAAATTTTCATGTGAGAACATGGACACACATACAAAATTCTAGTACTTTAAATTTAGAGCTCTTAAATTATGATGCAGAAACCATCTTTCTCAAGTTTCTGGTGTAATATTTCTGATGAGATGACAATGACGATTGAGGAAAAATATGCCGATTTTGCTGATGTTGATTAATATCAATCACTAATGAGTATATATATATATATATATATATAATATATATATATATATATATATATATATATATATATATATATATATATATATAATTTCTATAATATATATATATATATATTATAAATGTAAATATATATATATATATATATATATATATATATATATATAGTCAGCTTCCTGAAAGCAACATGCATGTAACTAAAAAACTATAACCTACAGGAAAATACATAGCATTTTATTAATCAGGAGACATTTTTATGGATGAAATTAAAAAAATATAAAAAAATAACGCTTTTGAAAAATTTAAAATTGTTAAAAAAGTTTGAAAACTATGATAATTATCATTTTTGAGAAGTAAGAAGGAGCTCTGGAACTCCAAAGGAGCACCAGAGTTGCCAAAAGTTGAATTTTTTTTTTTAACTAAACGATACACAGAGGGTAAACCACAAAGATGGACTGAGTCGGGGTTTCCCGGCCTACCGGGGGATGACGGGAAGTCCCCCCCTCTATCCCACCATCAGTTCGAACCCCCTAAAAAAAATAATTAAAAAATTAACATTTTTCCAGAGCATAATAAAAAAAAACTATTTGGTAACTCTTGCTCTCGTACTACTGCAGAAATGGAAGCCTACTCAGAGCGTACGCTGCCAGACCTAAGATACTAATATTTAAGGAGTTATTAATAAATATTAGAATAAAATACAATTTTTTTAAGTTTCATCCATGAAATGCTTTGCTTGAAATCAAAAATGTGATTTATTTTCCTGTTATTCCTGTAGCTGTTATAGTTTTTAGTTACATGCATGTTCTTTCGGGATGCTGCCATATATATATATATATATATAATATATATAATATATATATATATATATATATTATATAATTATATATATATAAATATATATATAATATATATATAATATATTTTTTTTTCGGTTATCACCACCGTCATATATATATATATAATATAGTAATATATATATAATATATATATATATATATATATATATATATATATATATATATATATATATATATATATATATATATATATATATATATATATATATATATATATATATTTTTTTTTTTTTGGTCAGGTACAGGACCCACAGGCTCACAAAAGCACCACACTGGTTGAAAAAAAAAACAACGACCATGGGCGGGTTACTGGAACATACATATTTCAAATGCGGTAATATAATATATATATATATATATATTATTTATCTTAATAGTAAAAAAATTATATATATATATATATATATATATATATATATATATAGTAAAAGTTACTTAACGGCTACACAGAACGGGAGGTGAGATCAAAAAAAAAATTTCCTCAGTAGCCTTTATATTAAATAGATATTACTATGGGTGAAATTAAATTTTTTTTTTCATAGGATGACGACACTGACCTAGCTTAGCCTAACCTCATTGGACCCTAGAACATTGGGGGTAAAAAAAAAAATAATAATTTCACGAATAGAACATCTATTTATGTATCATAGAGGCTACCTGGGAACATTATTTTTTATCACACCTCCCATTCTGTGTAGCCGTTAAGTAACTTACTATATATATATATATATATATATATATAATATATATATATATATATATATATATACTAATAATATTTTTTTTTATATATAATATATATATATATATATATATATATATATATATATTTTTTATAATAGGTTATAATATTGGGTAGCATGGGTTGGGTCCCGCTATTACTTATTTATGCTCTACAAATACTCATGCATGCCTCAGATTTTTTTGATATTTGTTTGTGCATCTTAACCCCCAGTTCTGGGGAACCAAGGGACAGTTGATGATGATATATAATGCAACATAAAAATATTTTTTTTTAGGTGGCAGTTTCCATTAACTGTCCATCAAAATATCAATTATCAAAATTATCAATTATCAAAATATATATATATATATATATATATATATATAATATATATATATATATATATATATAATATATATATAATATATATATCAAATATATATCAATATATATATATATATATATATATATATATATATATATATATTAGTAGGGCGGGGTGACTTGGACCACTTTAGGTATAACTTCATCTCCCGACTCTCCCCTAATGCACTTTTTGGAATTTTTTTTTTTTTTTTGAAAATCAAGGCCCTATAGTAGGTCATAAGCACACAAAAAAATAATAATGTAATTTAATAATAATAGGTTTTATTAAAGTTTGAATAACGCTCAGTCACCCGACCTTTGGAGGGGTGAATCGGACCATCTGTTTAAATTCCTCTTATGTATAAATTCAATTTTATATTTTATTTTACTTAATATAATAATTATTTATCATATTAAAATTCGTAATAAGTAATAAAAATGTCAATAATGATAAATAAAATAAGAATAAAAATAAGGTGGTCTGATTCACCCCTCTCCTCTCAAAAATTGACACTTTTTGAATTCATATTTTTTATATAAATTTCATTTTTTATTTTAATTTACTTTATTTATACTATTTATTAATTTAAATTATTAACGTTATGATTACAAATTTACTATCAAAAGATAGCAAATTTCGAGTCCCCCTTCCATCATATTTTTACGGCGGGTGTAATCGCGACCAAGTAGGCCCCGTGATTTTGCCACTAATACTGTTTGGATCAAAAATTACTTTGCCAGTTAAAGCTTAACATACTGGTGTATTCCACTGAAAAAATAATGAAAATCCACAAACAATTTTTAGAGTCTATGCTATGATTTCATAAATATCGTTTAGAGCCACTTTTTGTAAATAATACCGGTTAGTATGGGACCGTCTTTGATAGGCCTGCCTATGTTCCTTCTCTTATTTTTTGTGTTTTAATGTTCACCTGATTATGGAAATCATATGATGTTTATAATTAAATGCCTATAATATGAAAATTCACCCATCAAACGTAATACAAGCAAAGTTTACCATAGGATAAACTTGTGTAAAGCAACAAAGTTTGCTCTAGGGCCTAGGGCAAACTTACAAGCTATATGATAAGGGCCTAATATTCGCATAGTACCATATAAATTCCCCCCAAATAGAAACAAACTTTTCACTATAAACCTTAGGAAACTATGCCACTTTTTTAAAGTCAATTATATGAACAAACACTCTATTTCACATTTTTCAATTAAAATTTTTACACCGGAGTAAACGTTGGTACAAGCAAAATAGAACGGGCCTAGAATATGCTTCTGGTATATACCGTAATTTTTCCCCTAACACTTTTCACACAAACTGATATAAACCAGGTTATTTTCTTAAAGGCATGATATTGAACAAAACCTATATTTTATATTTAAAAAATAAAATTTACATTATTTGCACCATAATTTCACTACTTTCGTAAGCATTCTTATTGCACTGGTCAACCCCCCCTCATTTGCATACCATTTTCTCAATATAAGAGCAATATTTTGCGAATAAATGAATACTTAATCTATTCTAAATAAATAATTGTATAAAATATATTAAAATTTTTAAATATTAATGTAAAATATTATAAAAAAATTAAACAAAACTTTGAGTTAGGGGAATTTTATACACGCATAAAAAAATCTCGTCAGAGTCTCAAATAGCCAAAAAATCGCGCGCGCGAGTGGCATACACAAGGAAAGACTTATCAATGGGATAGCTACTTCCGCGGTAACTTAATATATGGTAAACTTTGCTTCACTCTTAGAACAGCCAATAAGATTGACAGATGATAACTTGAACACTTTGTTCTGTGAGATAGAATTCATTATAAATAACAGACCAATAACAGAAGTTTCCAATGATTTAGAAAACTTAGAAGCTTTGACACCAAATCATCTACTAACCCTTAAAGGCAATATAACTTTTCCTCCAGGATTATTTCAGGACAAAGATTGTTACTTATATAAAAGATGGAAACAAGTTCAGTATCTTGCTGATTTATTTTGGAAAAGATGGATCAAAGAATATGTCCCTTTATTGCAAAAAAAGAAGTAAATGGTTAGCAGAAAAAGAATCACACCAAGTAGGAGATTTAGTTCTTTTAATAGATGACTTCAAACCAAGAAATATGTGGAATTTAGGAAAAATAGTAAAAGTTTATAAAGATGACTCAAACAGAGTGAGAATAGTAGATGTGAAAATAAATAAAGACAAAAATACTTTAAATACAACAGTTTTGAAAAGACCAATAACAAAATTGATCTTGCTGAGAGAAAGTGCAGGATTATAACAAGAAGATAACAGAATTATAAACACTAAGGAAACTAAGAATAACAAGAAAACTTAATATTCTTAGCAAAAGGGGAATATGTTATATTTTCCATTAAAATATAAAAAATATGAAAATAAAAAAATAAGAATAAAAAAAAATTATTACTATGTGCACATCAACTATGGTTACAAAATATTACCAAAATATTACAAGAGTAGAAAAGCA
>JABUQX010002104.1:0-7500 GCA_015478945.1 Trachelipus rathkii | reverse complement strand
GAATAATATAAAATAAGCGTGTTAGTGTAACTGAGCAACTGCATGTTGCTGAGCCCTTATTTATTAAAAAAAATAGGCAAAAATTGGCACCTATAATTTCTACTTTAATATTTTGTTGCACTTATGATGTCACTATTAGAGGTAGCACTGCAGATACCCTCAATTTTTTCCGATTTGCTCAAATTCAGAGTAAAAGCTGGAGATGTGGTCTTGTGGAACATTTGAAAATCAAGCCGGAGTAAAGCGAAATAACATTCATATATGATTCAGAAGAAACTTAATATATTTTTTGTGGGAAAGTTGATATGTAACAAAATTTTGAATGAAGTAAACAATTGTGAATATTTCTCCCTTTGAGCAGACGAGGCAGCAGGACATAGTCCGGACCAGAACAGCTATGCGATTGGTTCGCTTCGTTATAAGGATCTCCAATATTACGTGAAGAATTTCTAGGCTTTACTCCTCTTAAAAAGCTTAAAGCGAAGAGTATAAGCCAGAGCTATATTGCCTACTACACGAGAATTTACAATTTAAATATGAATAAGCTTGTTGGACTTGGGTTTGATGGGTGCTTCACCATGACTGGCAACGAAAATGGAGTTCAGAAGTTAACAAGAGATCAGTACCCTAAAGCCAAATTTTTTTAATTGTTGTTCCTATCGTTTCAATTTAGTAATTAATGACCTAAATACTGTTCCAGAATTTCGAAACACTTATTGGAATAGTAAAATATATGATATATATATATATATATATATATATATAATATATATATAAATATATATATATTATTATATATAATATTATATATATAATATAATATAATATATATATATATATTATATATTATAATATGAGTAAGCTTGTTGGACTTGGGTTTGATGGGTGCTCCACCATGGCGCAAAGAAAAATGGAGTTCAAAATGTTAATAAGAGATCAGTACACCTAAAGCCAAATTTTTTTCATTGTTTTCCTATCGTTTCAATTTAGTAATTAATGACCAAAATACTGTTCCAGAATTTCGAAACACTATTGGAATAGTAAAATAATTTATAAAAATTTTCCGTGAAAGTATGTCTCGCAGAAATTTGGTGGCTAATATACTATTGTTATGCGAAACACGATGGTCTACCAAGTACAAATCAACTAGGATATTTTAAGAAACATTTTAGCCAAATAAAATTATCATTAAAAAATCTCTTATCTGATCCAGATGTAACGCAAGCCACATGAACTGCAGCATGGTCGAACTTTCATCGCGATCAGAAGTCCTGCGTTTCCATCTGTTTTAATAATCATACGAAATATAGTTTCATATTTGGACCTATATAATATTCATCAAACTAAATACAAAAGGATTAGAGTTCGATTGTCACATAGAAAAACTTTAAATATTTTAAGAACTGATGGAAATGAAAAATAATGGCAGGTCTTTTTTTAAAGAATTTTTTAAAAATCAAGAATTTTTGCCAAGATTTTTCATTACCACGTACAGTATCCAAAAGAATTCCAGCCTCAGGGACATCAAAAAGTTCTGCTGAGGATTGCTTCAGAGTTGCACTATTTATACTTTACCTTGATTCTCCTTTCATCTCTGAGTTTCAAATTTTCGAAACACAATATAACCTCGACCTTTCCTTGCATTTTGCACCCAGTTAGAACAAGAAAATTAACAAATCCAATATTAAAAAAAAAATTGAACTCATTATAATTGAATATAATATTGACAACCTAATTGGTGAATCAGAATCTTTGTTTAATTTCTGGAATGAATCAGATAGGGAACAAATAGATGAGAAAATGAGTTACAGCACATTACTACAAAATCATTGTACATTTTTCCCAACAGTTCCACAAGCTATCAAAGTACTTCTCACACTTCCATCAACTACTTGTGCAATTGAAAGGTCTTTAGTACCTTACGACATGTTAAAACGTGGCTAAGGTCAACTATTTCAACAAAAAGATTAAATGCGGCTATGAGTAACTAGGCATCGACGGGGAAAAAGTTTTACGTCAAAAACATCAATTGATAAAGATATTATAACTGATTTTAAGAAAGAAAAATAAGAAATAGTAATTCTTATTTTCATGCTAAAAAGGAAACACTCTTTAATAATATAAGACTTTCTTACTAGTTATACTCATTTTGAAATAAAACTTTTCGTAAGTTATGAAATATTTATCATTTTTAATTTTGGTCAAGAACCTTGATACCACTGTACTTATACAAGATAATATATATACTATATTATATATATATATATATATATATTATATATATATATATATATATATATAATATAATATATATATATATATATAATATATATATATATATTATATATATATATATATATATATATATATATAGATATATATATATATATATATAATATATAATTTGGCCCCGCCTAAATGTTTGCGCTAACGCGCCATATATAAATATATACTATATAATATATATATATATTATATATTATATATATATATATATATATATATATAAATAATATGATAATATATATATATATATTATATATATATATTTCGCCCAAAAATCTTTCTTGCTTGTGGGCGATGTTTTAGGTAAAAGCCTTGGGAGTAATGAATCGCAATCTGCTGCTTCAAAATTTTTATTTTACAATTCAACGATTTGAGAGTTTAGTTACAAACGTAGTCCAAAATAATAGGTGCGTTAAATTCAGCCATAAAAGTCCGCCATAAATAAAGAAGGTCCGCTACAAAAAGGTGCCTATAAAGTATAAACAAAATAAAAGAAATAAATAAAAAAAATTCCAAAGTTGGGCAGACATAAAAATACATTTTAACATTTTGTGAAAAAGATTATTAAATATATGACATGAGACACTGTTAAGTTAAACAAAATTTCTTAACCATTTACAACAAAGTATGAAAATTTAAAGTTAAAATTTGGTGTCTTCTCTTGATGACTAAATACATAAATTTCAAAATTAAAAAGTTAAAACAAATTTTCTTAAAAAAAATATGACACTTAAAATAAAAATTTAAAATTTATTTCATTCTATAAACTGAGCATTATAAAAAGAATTTTAAACTAATTTTTTTTGTAAAAATTTCAGACAAAAAATATGCATACATCAAAATTTTAGGTTTACTTGAGCAAGTGCTTTAAGATAATAAAATTTAAACAAAGGTGATTGAAAAATTTAAATGTTAACGTGAATGAATATAACTAAATTTAAAAATAAATATAACTTCTTGGTCCGATGAAAAATTAATACAAAGAAAAAAAAATGGAGCCAAGATTATATAAAAATAATTTTATAACTTTTATAACTAAGAATAAATTGTAAGTTGAGTGGTTGAAGTGTAGATGGTAGTGTAGTTATATCGTATGTTTAAATAAAACCAACAGCAAGTTGTATATTCTAATCATTAAATTAACGTGGGTGAGGAGCTTGTTTAAATGACAAAGAATGGGAGGAAATAAGTGAAGTATTCTTTGGGTCACAAAGGGTGTTTAAAAGGGGTGCAACCAATTATAAAAAAATATGAACTATAACACTGAATAAACTATACGAGCGAAGTCCAAAATCGAGTGCAATAATTCGTCATCATCGTTCTTTATTAATATTATTATTATTATTATTATTTATATTATTATTATTATTATTATTATTATTATTATTATTATTATTATTATTATTATTATTATTATTATTATTATTATTATTATATTATTTATTATTATATTATATTATTATTTTTTCTCTGGGCGTTATTTTAAGAATTATCGCGTATAAAAGCTTAAAAGGAAAAGCCAGGAAATATTCACCAAAAATAAAAAGGACTACATTAAAAGTTTAGATACGAATTTAAAAAGATGGAACTAGGTAAGACGATCACAAGTGAAAGAAAATACATACATAAAAAAATAAAAAAAATCGAACACGAATCTGAAGCGACAAAATTTTATATTTTACTTTGGAACTAAATCTCGTGAGAGAGGTTATTAAAAAAATGCTGGGGAAAACACAAGAAGAAAATTATCGAAAAGAAAAATATAAAGTTTGGAATAAATTATAAAACTTATAAATCAAATCTCATTGTTTCAAAAAAAATTTTATAAAGGAAATAAAACTTTGAAATTCAGAATAAAAATGAAAAAGGAAAAATCGAGTGAAACTTAAATATTATTTTGTGGACGAATTTTAAAATCAAAATAATTATTACGACCGAGTGTAAAAGTTTTCTTGTCGTGTGGAAAAATGAATTTATAAAAACCAAACAGATTCAAAACTTACCAGATCACAAACTGAGGATAAAAGCAGAAAAATCGACTTATCGGTAGAACATCAGGATCAGAATACAAATTTTAGAATGAACCAGAGCATTCTTATAGGTAAAAAAAAGGGGGAAAGAGGGGGGACTGATTTGGGGTTAGTTTCAAAAATGATACTGGAGTTTATTGAATAAATATGATAGGAAGAAAGTAAATAATTAAATTAAATACAAAAAGGACTTTGGTTTCGTGATAAAGATTTTGGAGCTACGTGAGGAAAAGAGAATATTTTATCTGAAAAAGATAAAATTTGATAATGAAGAACAAAATGGATATATCAAATTTTTGTTGTTCAAATAGACTTTTACAGATTAATTTCTGTGAAGAGTCCCCTCCAGTGAAAAAAAAGGAAATTGAGGTATGCAATTTATGCAGGAGGATTTGAATATGTGGGTTCTAGTGAAGTATCCCACTGAGGGTGTAATGGTTTAAATTTCAACCTGGAAGTTTGAGAAGTTACACAAATGTGGATGAACGGGTGAAGATTCAGGAAATTACGAATCTTTTTTTTTGAATTCCAACTTGTTTGGAAGGAAGAATGGAAAGGATATCTGCAGATGTATCTATCTGAGGCAAGGTCGCCACTTTCGCCCAAAAATCTTTCTTGCTTGTGGGCGATGTTTTAGGTAAAAGCCTTGGGAGTAATGAATCGCAATCTGCTGCTTCAAAATTTTTATTTTACAATTCAACGATTTGAGAGTTTAGTTACAAACGTAGTCCAAAATAATAGGTGCGTTAAATTCAGCCATAAAAGTCCGCCATAAATAAAGAAGGTCCGCTACAAAAAGGTCCAATATTAGACGCAGAACCTAGGTGCCTATAAACAAAATAAAAGTAATAAATAAAAGAATTCCATAGTGGGCAGACATAAAAAATACAATTTTTACATTTTGTGAAAAAAAGATTATTAAATATATGACATGAGACACTGTTAAGTTAAACAAAATTTCTTAACCATTTACAACAAAGTATGAAAATTTAAAGTTAAAATTTGGTGTCTTCTCTTGATGACTAAATACATAAATTTCAAAATTAAAAAGTTAAAACAAATTTTCTTAAAAAAAATATGACACTTAAAATAAAAATTTAAAATTTATTTCATTCTATAAACTGAGCATTATAAAAAGAATTTTAAACTAATTTTTTTTTGTAAAAATTTCAGACAAAAAATATGCATACATCAAAATTTTAGGTTTACTTGAGCAAGTGCTTTAAGATAATAAAATTTAAACAAAGGTGATTGAAAAATTTAAATGTTAACGTGAATGAATATAACTAAATTTAAAAATAAATATAACTTCTTGGTCCGATGAAAAAATTTGAACTATATTAAAATTCTAGTAGAAAAGTTTATTTGTTTACAAATTTATAACTTTTTTATTTCACTTTATAAAATTATTATTTTATAATTTGAAATACAAAGATGGTAGTGTAGTTATATCGTATGTTTAAATAAAACCAACAACAAGTTGTATATTCTAATCATTAAATTAACGTGGGTGAGGAGCTTGTTTAAATGACAAAGAATGGGAGGAAATAAGTGAAGTATTCTTTGGGTCACAAAGGGTGTTTAAAAGGGGTGCAACCAATTATAAAAAAATATGAACTATAACACTGAATAAACTATACGAGCGAAGTCCAAAATCGAGTGCAATAATTCGTCATCATCGTTCTTTATTAATATTATTATTATTATCATTATTATATTATTATTATTATTATTATTAATTATTATATTATTATTATTATCTATTATATTATTTATTATTATTATTATTATTATTATATATATTATTATATATTATATTATTATATATTTTTTTTTGGCGTTATTTTAAGAATTATCGCGTATAAAAGCTTAAAAGGAAAAGCCAGGAAATATTCACCAAAAATAAAAAGGACTACATTAAAAGTTTAGATACGAATTTAAAAAGATGGAACTAGGTAAGACGATCACAAGTGAAAGAAAATACATACATAAAAAAATAAAAAAATCGAACACGAATCTGAAGCGACAAAATTTTATATTTTACTTTGGAACTAAATCTCGTGAGAGAGGTTATTAAAAAAAATGCTGGGGAAAACACAAGAAGAAAATTATCGAAAAGAAAAATATAAAGTTTGGAATAAATTATAAAACTTATAAATCAAATCTCATTGTTTCAAAAAAAATTTATAAAGGAAATAAAACTTTGAAATTCAGAATAAAAATGAAAAAAAGGAAAAATCGAGTGAAACTTAAATATTATTTTGTGGACGAATTTTAAAATCAAAATAATTATTACGACCGAGTGTAAAAGTTTTCTTGTCGTGTGGAAAAATAAATTTATAAAAACCAAACAAATTCAAAAACTTACCAGATCACAAACTGAGGATAAAAGCAGAAAAATCGACTTATCGGTAGAACATCAGGATCAGAATACAAATTTTAGAATGAACCAGAGCATTCTTATAGGTAAAAAAAAGGGGAAAAGAGGGGACTGATTGGGGTTAGTTTCAAAAATGATACTGGAGTTTATTGAATAAATATGATAGGAAGAAAGTAAATAATTAAATTAAATACAAAAAGGACTTTGGTTTCGTGATAAAGATTTTGGAGCTACGTGAGAAAAAAAAGAAATTTTATCTGAAAAGATAAAATTTGATAATGAAGAACAAAATGGATATATCAAATTTGTGTCAAATTAGACTTTTACAGATTAATTCTGGAATATATATATATATATAATATATAATATATATATTATAATATATATATATATATATATATATATATAATAAATATAATATATATTATATATATATATATAATATATATATATAGATATAATATATATATATTATATTATATAAATATATAATATTATATAATATAAATATATATATATATAATATAATATATATATATATAGTAATATATATATATATGGATATATATATATATATATATATATATAATATATATATATAATATAATATATAATATATATATATATATATATATATATATATATATATTATATAATATATATATTATACTCAGCATTTATGGGATGAGAAAAACCGGGCTTTAAAAACTACGTTTGAAGCGTTCTTTTTTGGGACGTGGAGGCTTAGTGGATAAAGCGCCGGTTACTGTTTTTACCTCAGCAACGCGAGTCCAGTATCTCTCT
>JABUQX010002103.1:17500-19202 GCA_015478945.1 Trachelipus rathkii | reverse complement strand
AATAATAATAATAAAAGATCCATATATTTCTTAAAATATAAAAAATATTCATAAAGAAAATAAGAGAAAATGTTCAACCAAAAAAAAATAAACTGAAAACTCATAGACTCAAGCAAAGGCCTCTGGCTATTTCTGTATTTCCAGCAAAATTTTTTGATTATCCCAAAGAAATAAATTAAAAGAATAGAAATCAATCTATGGTCTTTTAACTCTTTCAACGGATCTGAATGATAATCCCCCACTGACCTGAACCCAATTATATAAATATATATTATAATAGAAATATAATATAATATATATATAATAATAATAATAATATAATATATATAAAATATATATAAAATATAAATAATATATATAATAATAGTATATAATATATATAATAAATATATAGTATAATAAATATATATAGAATATAATATAATATAAATATATATTATTAATATATTATAATATAAATATACTATATATATATAAATATATATATATATATAATATAATATATAAATATATAAATATTATATATAATATATAAAAAATAAGTATATATATATATATAAGATATATATAAATATATAAAATATAAGATAATATATATAATATATATATATATATTATATATAATATATATATATATATATAATAATAAGATAATAATAATATAAAATATAAATTATAAATATATATATATATTATATAAAATAAATAAAATATAAATAAAATATAATATATATATATAATAAATATATATATAATATATAATAATATATATAATAGAATGAAAACCTTGCACACAAATATCATCCAACAATGATTTCTATAAAAAAATTATATAAACAACCCAAAACTAAAAGCATAACGAGAATAAACTTATTGAAAAAAAAAGCAACAAATTAAACCTTATCACTTTTGATTTTAAGATCTAAATAACATAACTTCTCCCTTTGCTAAAGCCCGAAAAAAAAACTTTGTTAAAGCATAAATGATAAAAAAAATATAAGTAAAATTACCGATTAGTCGTACGTAAACCATTATTGAAAAAAATTTGTCCCAATCGAAGCAATTTTCATTCATTGCCAAGCCAATTTTCCAATTACTAATAGATAAAGGCTATATTTCGTAGAAACGATTTTTTTTCTGAAAGATCCTTGCATTCAAATCAGCATAATAAAAATTAAATAGAAAAGTATAAATATTATAAATTATATTTATTTTCATCCCACCAAATTATACATGCTGTTATTTTTTTACTTAATGTACGTACGCATTCATTGCATGCTTTGCATTTGGCCCTAAATACGCCACTGTATAATATATATAATATAATATATTATAAAATATATAAATATATAATAATATATAATATTATATATATATAATAATATATAATAATATAATATATATAAAATAAATAAATTATATATTATATATAATTATAATTGAAGTGTTATGGTCGCTGTTGAATAACCACCTTCAAGAAATATAATTTTGAAAGGAGAGTGACTGTTTCACGACAAGGCTCTCCCGAGGCGCGTTGAGTTCTCATTAGCTAGCAGCCCCCTCCCTAGACGCCACAAGAACTACCCCCCAGTACAATTCCGCGAGCACCATCCCTCTCCAACCGTGGAAGGACTCGGTTGTAGAGCAGATACTGTCAGGTGAAGGCGTGAGTGGCACCACATAAGGTCACTGAGAAGGCCCG